>JAODUO010000270.1:215000-347500 GCA_025642075.2 Ridgeia piscesae
GCTCTAAACTTCTAGCACGCTTAATTCACATCATGCTCTATGCATTATTGGCTAAGAGTCTATATTTACACTGCAGGCATTTGTTATCCTAACTTTGATTGATTGTTTACCTTGACACCGCCACCGCCGCTTCTTGTCAACCCACAAAGCATCAGCGCACCTTACTTCCGGTTTGACTCGACGCGGAAGTGCGAAAGGACGTTTTTATTTTGGTTGTTTCTTTATAAGTAGCATATTTCGTGATTGGAGAGATCATGTGAGACTCGCCAGTTAATACTTGTGCAGTACTTGCATAACTTGTCATAGTTGTGAACAGACAGACTTTATAAGTGGAGCTACATATTTATTCATCCCCCATTATCGCCCTACTCTTTCGAATGGATGGAATTATGTTGTCATAGTTACGGCAGTAATGCGATCGTATATATCTCGAAGCATCAAATAGGCAGTACATTGGCAATGATTTGTCTTTATTTCATTTTAAGTCTGCTTACTTCTATATTTATAATGCAATACGTCAGTGAATTGCCAACATTTGCAACAGAGGCAGAGCAGCTCAGCAGTGTCACTGTCAGTGAACAGGCAACAATGTACCTGTAGGCGTACATGTCAACGCCAACAGCGACGCTGCTAACATAATTAAGCTGATGCGGAATAATGTCTTGTTGGATCAGGCAATTGACAGAAGAAGAAAAACGATTGAATTTTCTACTTTGTCCTTTGAAATCCTTCACATCTTCAGAGCAAAAGTTGTTCACATTGGCCGCTCTCTGTGACCCTTATTCAGGCAACGATACAACCCCAGCATGTGGCGACAATAACATTTCCTCTGACTGCAACCACAAAATACGATCCACCTCCTTATCTTCTTATACTAAATGTGAGCAACATTATGAAACCGATGCATCACAAGAGAACCACGAAACCAGCACATCAGACACAGTAACAAATGCAGATGAAGGAAAATCTACCCACACAAATCCAGTGGGTACTACCGGTGTGAGTGCATCAGCTGCAACAGTTGACACCAGTAGTGTGATGTGCTATACACTTACCAGGACACCACACACTAGTGAGTGTACGACCAAACCCTCCTTGTTTACACCCCTGCCCAATGTGCCCTCGCCACTGTTCCAACAGAACTACACCAAATGGAAAGCTGTGATGGATAACCATTTTCGACTGAGGCAATTACGTCGCCACAAGACAATATACATCCAGCCACTTGATGACTTTCCTGAGTTCATTTACAACAGCATAGGCAATGACACTGACACAGTCAACAGCACAAAGATGGGGGGATTTTTTGAACTGTTGAGCGAATACCTGAAGGTATTTTTCTCTGGTCTCAATGTTGTGCTACAGCCAGCCATTAAGACAACTGGATGGGCAGTGAAGAGTCGACATCATCACATGACAGGAAAGAAACAGTTGCTGGTTGGTGATGTACATACTGGCTTGACGAAAATTCTACCTAAAGATGGCTGTTGTATTGTGGGTGTCACCTGGACAGACTTGTACCCTTGTGAAGATCTCAACTTTGTGCTTGGAGAAGCCAGTGTGGAACACAAGTGTGCTGCATTCTGTTTTGGGCGATATGAGCCAAAGTGTTACATTGATGGCAAGGAACCTGCACAGATGAAAGAAATTGATGGATTCATTATCTGGAAGATGTTGAAGGTAAGACAAACACCCTTTTTGTTGATTACATTATTAATCCTTAAATACAGTTTACTGAGACTTGTTCCCGCATTACATTGGTGAATGAATAGGGAGCAAACAGTATTTTATTTTTAAATGTTGATGGGAACAATCAGTGAAAATAGACATGCTTAAAAAGAAGAACAAACTGTTTAACAAAATGTTGTATTAAGAAAAGTACATATGTGCAGCTTTGTTTTCACTTCAGTGAATAGTGGTGACTGGTGAGCAAAATTTAATATATATTCAGATGTTGTCATTTATATTCAAACAATGTCTGAATGAATTATATTTACACTTAACAGTGTAACACCAGTATGATATCTATGATTTAATAAAAACTTTTTGCTGTTATCACACAGTACATAATATATGTGTATATAATATATATATTATATATATATATCCGATGTGTATATATATATATGTATATAGATATATATATATATATATATATATATATATATATATATATATATATATATAAAACTTGGTTTCCAAGGATTTAGGCGCAATAGAAGTTACCTGATTATTATTATTATTAATGCAAACGCTGGTCTGCTTTAAAATGTTGTCATAAGCAATGAATGTAACTATGATGGCTTGCTTGAATAATATATTTTATCTTAAATTCAACGCAGTAAACCATAAATATAATGACATGAATAATTATTTTATTAATAAATTGCTAAATAACTATATTTTAATCAAACATATTATTATCTAACATGGAATATATATATATATATATATATATATATATATATATATATATATATATATATATATATATATAGTATCTATTAATGCCTTGCCAACCCTCAATTTCCAGTGACCATAATGACAATTATTCAGTATTAACATTGTGTTTCTACAACAGCAGTAAGACAAATATTTTAAAAATATAATATTGTGATGTTAAACAAGGTAATGACTACCCATAAATTATTTAGTTTGCTTTTATATGTGTTCTTGCTCTCCCAAAGTCTTGTTTTACTTTTTACAGGTGATATCCCACGAGACATGTCACATATTCAACATGGCCCACTGCGTCCACTTTGAATGCCTCATGAATGAGAGTTCTTCCATGGCCCAGATGCTCGAACAGCCAAACTTCCTCTGTCCAGTCTGTCTGTCCAAGCTGAAGAAAGTGACCCGGTGTGACGTCGTGCTCAGATACCAGCAGTTGTTGCAGTTCTACACAGATGTTCATAAACTCTTCCCCTCCAGGTTTATGCATGGTGCTATTGCTTGGCTGAAAGACGTGCTAACATTTATTGAGTAAGTGTTGGAGCTATTTGCCTAAGTAGTGTTACTGTTACAGCAGTTGTAAAATAATGTAAACACGATTCGCAAAAAACGGGAAATAGAAAACTGCAGGACAACAATTATTAATAATTTATTGTCATTATTATTTGACGGAAATATGTTTTACTCGCTAGATGGCACCACTGTTACAGTATTTGTTGGATGTTGTTGGTCACTAGTCGGCAGCATAGAAACATCGTCTTCGTGATAGCCGGTTCATGCAGTGGCGCTAATTTGTTTTCTGTATTTATCATCCTTGTAATATCATATCTGGACTTTCTTACAGGCCATTGTTATTTGCTACCCCTCCACGTCCAAATGCCCTTTTATGGCTGTTCCTATGTACAAACATATTCAAGTTTAGGGTCAGTTTTAGAGTTAAGTTAGATTAAATTCGATTAGATTCAGTTAGATTGAAGGTACTTTTTGACAAGATTTAACAAGATTGACATCAGGCGTTTACATGCATTTGTACGTGGTGGAGTAGCAAATAGTCACCTCCGTTCTTACATGTCATCGGTGGACTAACGTTTGTTTTATTCTACGAGTGACATTTTATAAGCGTTTAGCCTACGACTACTACTACATCGTAAGTTTGTGCTTCAACTACAGCGTTGTGCACAGACGTTCTGGATTCTTGCTAAGGTTTTTTTATGTAATAAAAAGAGCCGTGGTTTTTATTTTTGCTGGCTGTAGAAGTAGATAAAAATAAACACTGTAGATTAGAACATCTTGCGCTGTTGTTTAATCATCGTGTTTTTAGACCATGACGCCCGTTTTGCTGTGATCAATCATCTAACAATGCACTTAGTGATGCGATACTTACGTCAACAGACAGTCGATTGTTTAACGGCGTTAACGGCGTGCTGAATCACGTCGACCCGATGCCCAATTCACAGTAAACAGTTTCATCAAACGTCGGTACAACACACGTTAAATTCGTTTTGGTCGCCACGTCACAAAATGACATTGTAGCACAGTGGTATTAGTGTGCTGCTTATGTGTAGGCATCATCGGGATATCCTCTTATTTCCTGACATTCGCTATACGAGCGACAGTAACCTGCCTAGAAATCGCTGCAGTAAAGTAATATTTAAAGGTCGCCAACAAACGAGGGCTCTCGTAGTCGTCAAAGACACCCTTTAGAAAATAATATGACATGCGTGTATTTTGATACCACGCATGAAACGACATGCACGGTTCAGTAGACGTCTGTGTCCACTGACCTCTCACACTGGTCACGTCCCGTCTCTATCAATGCCAAGACGAAACTGCCTGGCTTTTATCTTGATATTAACACCAGCATGGGAACGGAATTAATATGTGAATGCTGAACTGCAGCTTCAGTAGCGCTATTCCACCCCGGTATTCTGCTGTCTCGGAAGACGGGTGGAAGGGAGAAGTTGTTGAAATAATTCAGCCGCCACACACCACCATAACTTCATCTCGGCTCGGCTCATGACACGAGAACACGGGAAGGAGGTCAACTTTTATGTTTTGTTTCGCAGCAGGTCCGTAATCTGCGATTAGCATCAAACCAGACATTTTAAAACGATTGAGGATAATCCTCTCTCAAAACCCTCCGTCAATATTGAGGGTCTAGCCGTCGTCCCGGAATGACTGAATGCGCCCGTTCGGTGTTGTTAATTAGTAGAGGACTTTACATAACCTCGCAGGTATATGTTTAATATACATGTCATAAATTTAAACTAACTTTAAACACATTTCAATTGTTTTACCATTAAATATAGGCCTATATGTGTTTAGGTAGTTTGTAAATTATTCGTGCTGAATACAATTGACAACACATTAGTGATCTATAATTAATATTTTCACCCACCGCGACCGTTTGGTAATTTTTTTTGTTTAAATGATTCCTTCGACGGTGAAGGCTCTACCCGAAATATTATTTGATTTTTAAACGACTTGCCACAAGTTACTGACTCATAAGAGAAACCAATCGTTGGACTGTGACGTTTTCACACCGGAATACAAAAAAGCGACTGCGGACAAATGTTTACCATACGTTTCTAGTGATATAACCTCACCAACAAATTGTAGGCAAATAACATGAAATATAATATGTGCGTAGGTCCTATAGACCAGGCTATATGTGCTTGTATCTGTACTTCTAATTGTCTACAGTAGACCTATAGTATATACTCGTTCAGTTGAGTCGTAGGGGCCCACTATGGTCACCTATTTTGCGACTTGACTCGAAACAGACGACTCGAGACAGATCCGCCGCCTTGACAGACCGCGAGACCTGTGTCAATGGTCCGTAAGAACAGGTTTCAAATTACCAACGAGACGCCTCGGTTGTGCGTGCAACCGCCCAAAGGTTGTGTGGATTACCATTCAAAATGTCAACTTAGTAATGATATGTTATGCTTCCTTGATCATCCCTCCCGTGTGCGCTGAAATCTCTACACCGACGACAGGTGTGCAACTTGATACTGCTCGTTGTATCGTTGGGATATGGCTGTATTGTATGCTAACTTAACTAATTGTACATGAAAGTGGAAGTACCCAACCGTGGAATTGATCGCAGAAAACCCACGCGTGTCAAGCCTGTTAATTAAGATTGCGTCAGACAAGCTATACAAAAAAGTCGACAGAGATCCGCTAAAATGACGCATCGCTGAAAGCCGCACCTAAGATTCATACAACATTATGATAATGCAGGCGTGATCTGCTGCTTTATATACATCGTTTAACTCACCAGGAAGATACACTTAATGCTAGTTTGCCATACAAACGGCGGAGTTTTTTTCTCCAGTCCTTCACATTGTCACATCATTAACTCATCAATGTCGTAGTGCTAACGTCTACCGCTAACTAAGTATATAATTATATTGATCAGGCAGCGCGGAGCATTTGAGAAAAGATAGAAACCAAATTCATACAGCCTACATACTCTCATGCTCAGCATTAAGCTTATTCTAACTGTTTTATCCATCACGATTCCGTCTATCTTTCTCCAAGGCCAAGCGCATAGAAGAGTTTAAATTTTAGTAATCTATCTCCTTGGTCGCGATGTTGTCCACATGTCGACGTTGTTGCGCCCTTTCGAATCAAATTGATCTATGTATGCCTACAATAATGTAATGCCAAAACCATTCCCATCCCCTTCGATTATAACAAAGCGCGGACGTCACCTGTTGACGTCATCACCAACTGGCTGAATCGCATACGCCTGTTGCGCATCGACGTCATCATCTTCGAGGTCATATTTAAATGTCTGATTACGTACGTCATGACTAATTAAGCTCGAATACGATTACGTCAATTATATGTAATTTTCAAACAGAGGCTCTTCTGTTGTTCTACTTTCCGTTCATGTCCACAGTCAATTTGCTGATTATTCTGGCATCTTACGAATGATTCGCATTGCACGGTCAAAAAGAGTGGAAAGAGAACAATGAATGTCATTGAAAAGGAACCCCAGAATGTAAGACAACAGTGAACAATAAACAAATACATGTGTATCTAATAATTATTATGTATGATAAGATTATTACAGGTGACTAGTTGATTGGATTGCTTGATTACGGGAGGCTCTCGACGTATATGTCAACAGTCTTGGTATTGATCGCATTCCTTGTGTTATGGTTCGCATTCCATTGTGTTATGGTTCGAGGTAGGAATGGTGAGGCCCTGTCCTGGGTCTTGCAGGTGATGATACTGAATTGATGGTCAGGACCATGATGTGGCGGGACTAGTTTTTTGTTTGAGTACAACATGGCAAGGCGCGCGTTTTGTCTCAGTTGTTCGTGTAATATTTTGCTTCCTAGAGAAGTCGAGATGGTATTCGATTGAATATGTCTGCCAGGGAGTGAGGTGTAAAACGCTTTGATTAATCCCGAGGGCTGGATACTGTAATGTATATAAAAAAATCCCTTATTTCTCGCGGTTTGGGAGCACACATACGTACACGGGTCTACGTACGTGTTTAATGTCCGCTGGTTGTACGACTGATTCATGTAGGGGAAGGGCGGGTAAAGTGAGCCCCTCTGCCAAAGTGGGCCCCCATCTGTCACAGCATTCCTGGTATGCAATGCAGTCAAAGCAACGGTAGTGTTATTTACAGACCATTAAGGGGGACATAATTTAACGTCGTATTTGTTTGTTTGGCGCAAATGCAAAACGGTGAGTAGCAAAGTTGTTTAGGTACTTTTCTTAAAATAATTCATGTGCCCTATAAACACCACCTTTTAATAAATTGTCAGGGTACGTAACTGTAAATGTGGTCCGTGAGGCAATAGGCTATAGTTAGCTGAATTAACCATTTCAGTTTGAAGTTAATACACTCATTAATCTCAAAATATCGTCCGACCGATAATCTATGACAGAGGCCAAAGTGGGCCCCGTGGCTACAGTGCGACAAGCTACAGAGGTGCTCATTACAAGCACCCCTTACAAGAAAGACGTCGAGGACCCGGCAAATCTGGTAACGTGCTTAT
The DNA here is from genome assembly GCA_025642075.2 of Ridgeia piscesae. Lineage (NCBI taxonomy): Eukaryota > Metazoa > Annelida > Polychaeta > Sabellida > Siboglinidae > Ridgeia > Ridgeia piscesae. The sequence goes on from JAODUO010000270.1 coordinate 222,473, forward strand.
AACCAACCGGTTCAAAGAAGAGAAAAAGACACACAAGGAAGACAGTGACACTTCGCCTTGTCTGTGTTGTTCGGATTTTTATATTCCAACAGCAGAAAATGCGAAAGCTGGATGTATTGCGGTGAGTGTGGCCGGCGGACACATATTGCATGTGCCGGGTATGAGCGTGGCGGGTTTATGTGCGAGATTTGCGCCAACGATTAAGTGGCATCGCATAGCGTTGTGAGGGAGCCCACTTTTTACAAAATAGTGTACTATATTTATAACGTATTATATTTATTAAGATAGAGTAACTAGACTGTGCATGTATTTAGTCAATATACATAGCTAGGTAGTGTAGCAAAAATATACCATTTGTGTACATAAATGTCAAATAAAGGTCGATTGGCGCTTAAGGAGCCCACTTTACCCGCCCTTCTCCTAGATATCTGAGATCAGATGTAAATGCTAAAGAACCAGTGATTGTTTTTTTAATGAGAGAGCCTTACAATATAATAGTAATAACATAATCATTTTTCCAGCCATTAAGCCCGTGTATGTCGTGTGTATACATGTGTGTCGGAAACGAGAATGTGAATCACAGTCCGTCATTGGATGGGGAGAAGAATTTAGCCACAGTCCCATATTTCCGCCGGGTGTGATAGGACCAAGGGGCTAATTTGATGACGGAGTAAGCTTTCTGAGAACAAGTAATCACTTAATTGTTGATGTGTTCTCGTGGCGTGCTTTATAAGTCATGTTTTAAAAGAATGCTTATGAAAAGTATCGGTGTGTTTTCTAATGAACCTAGAAACATAGGTGCATTCTGCAGTAAGCCTGTGTGTGGTAAAGTGGAGGGGGCGTTAGCTGGGAAGGGAAGATTGGCCCAGATAGTTCACGAAAAAAAATTGCTTAGAAGAACAGGAACATTAAAATTAAATTGTATATCAGAAAGCATTTCCCTTCGGCATTTCAACAACTGAAGTAGCACACACATTTCTGCTGTGCATTGGCAAAAGGGTGCTAGTGACTTTTTTATAAAAATTTGAACCTTGTTCAATTATATATTATACAACAAAAAATACTGTTTAGCTGTTAGATTCGCTAGAAATGACATGGCAGAAGTGTACAAGTGACACTGGAATTCTATTTAAATCTAAAAGGTGCCGTCGCTATCTGGAACGTGTTTGGTTTTCGCTCGTTCGTCCATGGACAGCCCACGTAACTCAGGACAATGTCCTCAAGGTAACCGAGAAATGGCAAAAGCAAAATCGGATTATTACGAAAACGTGGTTTCAAACAACTCTGCTCCTTCTCTACGAACTCTGCTACGTCTCCTTCTCTACGAACTCTGCCACGTCTCCTTCTCTACGAACTCTACCACGTCTCCTTCTCTACGAACTCTACCACGTCTCCTTCTCTACGAACTCTGCTACGTCTCCTTCTCTACGAACTCTGCCACGTCTCCTTCTCTACGAACTCTGCTACGTCTCCTTCTCTACGAACTCTGTTACGTCTCCTTCTCTACGAACTCTGTTACGTCTCCTTCTCTACGAACTCTGTTACGTCTCCTTCTCTACGAACTCTGCCACGTCTCCTTCTCTACGAACTCTGCCACGTCTCCTTCTCTACGAACTCTGTCACGTCTCCTTCTCTACGAACTCTGTTACGTCTCCTTCTCTACGAACTCTGCTACGTCTCCTTCTCTACGAACTCTGCTACGTCTCCTTCTCTACGAACTCTACCACGTCTCCTTCTCTACGAACTCTGCCACGTCTCCTTCTCTACGAACTCTGTTACGTCTCCTTCTCTACGAACTCTGCCACGTCTCCTTCTCTACGAACTCTACCACGTCTCCTTCTCTACGAACTCTGCCACGTCTCCTTCTCTACGAACTCTGCCACGTCTCCTTCTCTACTAACTCTGCCACGTCTCTTTCTCTACGAACTCTGCTACGTCTCCTTCTCTACGAACTCTGCTACGTCTCCTTCTCTACGAACTCTACCACGTCTCCTTCTCTACTAACTCTGCCACGTCTCTTTCTCTACGAACTCTGCTACGTCTCCTTCTCTACGAACTCTGTTACGTCTCCTTCTCTACGAACTCTGCCACGTCTCCTTCTCTACGAACTCTACCACGTCTCCTTCTCTACGAACTCTGCCACGTCTCCTTCTCTACGAACTCTGCCACGTCTCCATCTCTACGAACTCTGCTACGTCTCCTTCTCTACGAACTCTGCTACGTCTCCTTCTCTATGAACTCTGCTACGTCTCCTTCTCTACGAACTCTGCTACGTCTCCTTCTCTACGAACTCTGCTACGTCTCCTTCTCTACGAACTCTGCTACGTCTCCTTCTCTACGAACTCTGCCACGTCTCCTTCTCTACGAACTCTGCTACGTCTCCTTCTCTACGAACTCTACCACGTCTCCTTCTCTACGAACTCTACCACGTCTCCTTCTCTACGAACTCTGCTACGTCTCCTTCTCTACGAACTCTGCTACGTCTCCTTCTCTACGAACTCTGCTACGTCTCCTTCTCTACGAACTCTGTTACGTCTCCTTCTCTACGAACTCTGCCACGTCTCCTTCTCTACGAACTCTGCCACGTCTCCTTCTCTACGAACTCTGCCACGTCTCCTTCTCTACGAACTCTGCCACGTCTCCTTCTCTACGAACTCTGCCACGTCTCCTTCTCTACGAACTCTGCCACGTCTCCTTCTCTACGAACTCTGCCACGTCTCCTTCTCTACGAACTCTGCCACGTCTCCTTCTCTACGAACTCTGCTACGTCTCCTTCTCTACGAACTCTGCTACGTCTCCTTCTCTACGAACTCTGCTACGTCTCCTTCTCTACGAACTCTGCTACGTCTCCTTCTCTACGAACTCTGCTACGTCTCCTTCTCTACGAACTCTGCTACGTCTCCTTCTCTACGAACTCTGCTACGTCTCCTTCTCTACGAACTCTGCCACGTCTCCTTCTCTACGAACTCTACCACGTCTCCTTCTCTACGAACTCTGCCACGTCTCCTTCTCTACGAACTCTGCCACGTGTCCTTCTCTACGAACTCTACCACGTCTCCTTCTCTACGAACTCTGCTACGTCTCCTTCTCTACGAACTCTGTTACGTCTCCTTCTCTACGAACTCTGCTACGTCTCCTTCTCTACGAACTCTCCACGTCTCCTTCTCTACGAACTCTACCACGTCTCCTTCTCTACGAACTCTGCTACGTCTCCTTCTCTACGAACTCTGCTACGTCTCCTTCTCTACGAACTCTGCCACGTCTCCTTCTCTACGAACTCTGCCACGTCTCCTTCTCTACGAACTCTGCTACGTCTCCTTCTCTACGAACTCTGCCACGTCTCCTTCTCTACGAACTCTACCACGTCTCCTTCTCTACGAACTCTGCTACGTCTCCTTCTCTACGAACTCTGCTACGTCTCCTTCTCTACGAACTCTACCACGTCTCCTTCTCTACGAACTCTACCACGTCTCCTTCTCTACGAACTCTGCTACGTCTCCTTCTCTACGAACTCTGCTACGTCTCCTTCTCTACGAACTCTGCCACGTCTCCTTCTCTACGAACTCTGCCACGTCTCCTTCTCTACGAACTCTGCTACGTCTCCTTCTCTACGAACTCTGCCACGTCTCCTTCTCTACGAACTCTGCCACGTGTCCTTCTCTACGAACTCTACCACGTCTCCTTCTCTACGAACTCTGCTACGTCTCCTTCTCTACGAACTCTGTTACGTCTCCTTCTCTACGAACTCTGCTACGTCTCCTTCTCTACGAACTCTACCACGTCTCCTTCTCTACGAACTCTGCCACGTCTCCTTCTCTACGAACTCTGCTACGTCTCCTTCTCTACGAACTCTGCTATGTCTCCTTCTCTACGAACTCTGCCACGTCTCCTTCTCTACGAACTCTGCCACGTCTCCTTCTCTACGAACTCTGCCACGTCTCTTTCTCTACGAACTCTGCTACGTCTCTTTCTCTACGAACTCTGCCACGTCTCTTTCTCTACGAACTCTGCCACGTCTCTTTCTCTACGAACTCTGCTACGTCTCCTTCTCTACGAACTCTGCTACGTCTCCTTCTCTACGAACTCTGCTACGTCTCCTTCTCTACGAACTCTGCTACGTCTCCTTCTCTACGAACTCTGCTACGTCTCCTTCTCTACGAACTCTGCCACGTCTCCTTCTCTACGAACTCTGCTACGTCTCCTTCTCTACGAACTCTACCACGTCTCCTTCTCTACGAACTCTGCCACGTCTCCTTCTCTACGAACTCTGCTACGTCTCCTTCTCTACGAACTCTGCTACGTCTCCTTCTCTACGAACTCTGCCACGTCTCCTTCTCTACGAACTCTGCCACGTCTCCTTCTCTACGAACTCTGCCACGTCTCTTCTCTACGAACTCTGCTACGTCTCCTTCTCTACGAACTCTGCTACGTCTCCTTCTCTACGAACTCTGCTACGTCTCCTTCTCTACGAACTCTACCACGTCTCCTTCTCTACGAACTCTGCTACGTCTCCTTCTCTACGAACTCTGCCACGTCTCCTCTACGAACTCTGCTACGTCTCCTTCTCTACGAACTCTGCCACGTCTCCTTCTCTACGAACTCTGCCACGTCTCCTTCTCTACGAACTCTGCCACGTCTCCTTCTCTACGAACTCTGCCACGTCTCCTTCTCTACGAACTCTGCCACGTCTCCTTCTCTACGAACTCTGCCACGTCTCTTTCTCTACGAACTCTGCTACGTCTCCTTCTCTACGAACTCTGCTACGTCTCCTTCTCTACGAACTCTGCTACGTCTCCTTCTCTACGAACTCTACCACGTCTCCTTCTCTACGAACTCTGCTACGTCTCCTTCTCTACGAACTCTGCCACGTCTCCTCTACGAACTCTGCTACGTCTCCTTCTCTACGAACTCTGCCACGTCTCCTTCTCTACGAACTCTGCCACGTCTCCTTCTCTACGAACTCTGCCACGTCTCCTTCTCTACGAACTCTGCCACGTCTCCTTCTCTACGAACTCTGCCACGTCTCCTTCTCTACGAACTCTACCACGTCTCCTTCTCTACGAACTCTGCTACGTCTCCTTCTCTACGAACTCTGCTACGTCTCCTTCTCTACGAACTCTGCTACGTCTCCTTCTCTACGAACTCTACCACGTCTCCTTCTCTACGAACTCTGCTACGTCTCCTTCTCTACGAACTCTGCCACGTCTCCTCTACGAACTCTGCTACGTCTCCTTCTCTACGAACTCTGCTACGTCTCCTTCTCTACGAACTCTGCTACGTCTCCTTCTCTACGAACTCTGCCACGTCTCCTTCTCTACGAACTCTGCCACGTCTCCTTCTCTACGAACTCTGCCACGTCTCCTTCTCTACGAACTCTGCTACGTCTCCTTCTCTACGAACTCTGCTACGTCTCCTTCTCTACGAACTCTGCTACGTCTCCTTCTCTACGAACTCTGCTACGTCTCCTTCTCTACGAACTCTGCTACGTCTCCTTCTCTACGAACTCTACCACGTCTCCTTCTCTACGAACTCTGCTACGTCTCCTTCTCTACGAACTCTGCTACGTCTCCTTCTCTACAACTCTGCTACGTCTCCTTCTCTACGAACTCTGCCACGTCTCCTTCTCTACGAACTCTGCACGTCTCCTTCTCTACGAACTCTGTACGTTCCTTCTCTACGAACTCTGCCACGTCTCCTTCTCTACGAACTCTGCTACGTCTCCTTCTCTACGAACTCTGCCACGTCTCCTTCTCTACGAACTCTGCCACGTCTCCTTCTCTACGAACTCTGCTACGTCTCCTTCTCTACGAACTCTGCCACGTCTCCTTCTCTACGAACTCTGCCACGTCTCCTTCTCTACGAACTCTGCACGTCTCCTTCTCTACGAACTCTGCCACGTCTCCTTCTCTACGAACTCTGCCACGTCTCCTTCTCTACGAACTCTGCACGTCTCCTTCTCTACGAACTCTGCACGTCTCCTTCTCTACGAACTCTGCCACGTCTCCTTCTCTACGAACTCTGCACGTCTCCTTCTCTACGAACTCTGCCACGTCTCCTTCTCTACGAACTCTGCTACGTCTCCTTCTCTACGAACTCTGCTACGTCTCCTTCTCTACGAACTCTGCTACGTCTCCTTCTCTACGAACTCTGCTACGTCTCCTTCTCTACGAACTCTGCCACGTCTCCTTCTCTACGAACTCTGCCACGTCTCCTTCTCTACGAACTCTGCCACGTCTCCTTCTCTACGAACTCTGCCACGTCTCCTTCTCTTTCCACGAACTCTGCTACGTCTCCTTCTCTACGAACTCTGCCACGTCTCCTTCTCTACGAACTCTGCCACGTCTCCTTCTCTACGAACTCTGCCACGTCTCCTTCTCTACGAACTCTGCTACGTCTCCTTCTCTACGAACTCTGCCACGTCTCCTTCTCTACGAACTCTTGCATCAATCAAGTCATTGGACATGACTCATTTATTTAATTAGCTTATCCATTCCGCCGCTTTCACAGGTCTTACTCCAGGTTTTGCAAATACTGACTTTCCAGAAATGAATTCTTAACTTGTATAGTTTAAACCTGCCAGAATCGCTGAAGTACGAAAATTAATCATGTTGTCCCCAAGTAAATCCTGTGATCTAGACCCACTCCCCACCGTACTCCTAGAAACATATATTGACGTATCATTTAGACCAATAACAGACGTCATAAATACATCACTGTGCTCAAGCTTATTTTCTAATGATTTTAAATGCGCACGCATATAAATCCAGTTCTTAAGAAGACATCTTTGCCTAAAGATGACCTAAATAGCTACAGACCTATTTCCAATCTGAACTTTATGTCAAAGTACTTGAAAAGGTTTAGGCTAACCGTCTCAGGTTTCACATCTACAAAAATGACTTATCCAGTGTGTTACAGTGTGCGTACAAACAATATCACTCCACAGAAACTGCTCTTTTAAAAGTACATAATGACATTAACCTTAACATTGATTATGGCAAAGTTACCGCACGGAACCTGCTTGATCTATCTGCCGCATTTGACACTATTGACCACGACATTCTCATTATATGTGTATCAACTTGGTACGGCATATCTGGCACAGCGTTGCGCTGGTTTTCTTCATACCCGACCGACAGACGGCAAGCCATTAAGACAGGAAACTGTTTCTCAGATATGCTGCCCACCTCATGTGATGTCCACCAGTGTTGTTTTGTGGCCATTGCTTGTCACTCTTTGTACAACACCACTAAGCTCTGCTATCAAGTCATAACTTAGATCATAACCTTTATGCAGATGACACACAACCCTACATTTCTTTGGCCACACTTGATACTTGTCGCTCCCTAAATCAGCTTAGGGACTGTCTCCAAGACGTCTGCCTTTAGATGAAAAACAGTAAATTAAAGCTTAATGTAGATTAGACCGAATTTCTTAAAACTGTACCCCAACGCAGCATAGAAAACTTGATGGCTTTTTCCCCAACACATATTTTGAGTCAGAGTATCATACCAGCCGCCTTAGTGTTAAATCTTGGAGTAACATTTGATGGAAACTTCAATTTCAAACATATTATATCGAACACACGTCGCTGCTGTTTTTACCATATCCTCGATCTTCCGCCATTTTCGCTGGTATATAATAATCCTCAGATTCCTAGCTCCTTCATCCATCAGTCGACGACTCGCGCATTGTTATACGATTACGAGATCACTTGGTTTTGTCTCACCACTGAGCTCGATCTTCGAGGATATTGGCGCATAAGATGTCATCATTATTATTATTTTACAATAACAGAAGGGCATAAGTGAAATGTCCAATAGCGTAACGCGTTTTACAACATGTTCAATCGCTCTCTTGTGCAGTTAAGCAGGAGAATACACAACCATGACTTTTGCGAATATAATTCGCTGTTTGATGGATGAACGTGTGTGTGTGTTTGTGTGTGTGTGCGCGTGAGTGTGTGTGTGTGCAAACAGCGAATTGTATTCGCAATATATATATATATATATATATATATATATATATATATATTATATTGTTAGATGTTGATATAGTGGTGTGTATACACATATAATGCATTAATATAATTGTAAATGGTCGTTACTCATGCCAATAATAATTATTAATCCATCAGTTCAACATCGACACGAAGTAAGTTTTATACATTTCTTAAACTGCTTTATTACTATAATAGTGACAAAAACATAGTGGCTTATCTCATGACCGGACCATGAGGGACTGTAGAAAAAACACCGGCTGTTAATTGGGATATGATCAATATCACGAATTATGGGGCAACGTTTATTAACATTCGTTGCTCTCTGGTGTTAGACTCCGTCAATCCAAAGTCTGAAAACGAGAATAATTGACGTCCCAAAAGGAATCGTATGAAATATGCAAAGGTGCGGAAAAGAAAAACGCGTTTTGTCCGATATCTCAAAAGCATCTCGTTATCATTTTTACCCTTTGCCATTGCACGGCAGAGCTGTCAACAAAGCCAGACAGCAACTGTATCTCACGTACAGTTTCACCATAGATGTATATATCAATAATGACTGCAAGAGAAGTTAAATCGTTGCTTTTAATCCACGAACTCTTGGTCATGTTTGAAATGCGGCACAATTAAAAGGGACCGATTTGATAAACAGTCTATAGGCCTAGGCCTACATGTTGATATGGACTACTCAAATTAACGCATTTCTATCCACAATATAAATAGTAGGTATTAGGTTTATTTACCCTCTACATGCCGAGAAATTACTTATTTCCTTATTTTATCTAGGCTATCCACAAATTCCAATGCACACGGTATTCAAATATATGATTGTTACCTGAATTTAGTTAAAACAAATAGTGCACGTTGCACTTGACGCAGAACAACTAGCACAACTACTAGAACATGCCGTAAGCACGCAACGATGTTGTGCAGTATGTGTCGTTGTAGAGTGGTGTCAGCTTTCGCTGGACAGTTGTACCAAAATTCCATGCTAGATAACTGCACTGATAAGTGTCTCCATTTAGTTATATTCTACCCAATTACAGCTTACGTACGTGACATGCACAACGAATGCGCGGTATTTATTAGTTCAGTCAACGTATCCATTGGTGATAAAAATACGACCCTTTGTGTTGGCATTTCAAATACTTGTAGACTATAATGATTGTGAAAACCATAAGTGCCGCTTTCATCACTGTCATGGAAATACGTAATATCTTAAGTCAAACAAGACAACGGGTTTTCAAGTAAGAAAAAAAACACCAGACCGTCAACTGCTTCAGATTTGATTCTAAGCGATACGACCAACACGTAAAAAGCAGTGCTGCGTGATTATTATGTGCCTACGCAATTGACTCATTACGTGGAAACTCAACAGCAAAGCAGAATTGTCTACGGCAGCCGTCTACGCTGTCAAGCAGCATTTTTGTTATCGTGCGTGCGTGCGTGCAAGAGCGTTACACGGACATTTGTACTGCCAACCTATTACGATGTTGACTATCATTGACAAGGATAACACTAGTTCAGTGATCTACAGTTGTCAAAAGGACACATCTCACGGAAAGCGCTCTGATAAGTGAGACAGCTCGCTGGACAGTGACTTTTGTTGTCCAATAATTACCGCGTCAGTGGACATAAGTGGCATATGTACGGCCAATACAACTACTAGTTAAGACGTGACACATGATATTTGGTTATATTCACGCACATATCGGACTAACAGTCCTTGATTGGTGGGCTATGTAACCCAAGTAGAATAGTTCGGTCGTTGCAGGGTTGTTATTCTCACATCCGTGTCAGATCGTCTGCGAATCCATAGAGAATCGGCGCGCCTGCGGACTTGACAGTGGGAGGTTCAAAGAATACGCGCCACACAATGAGGCATCAATGCCTGCGGCGGCATAACAAGCAGGTACACGAGGTGCTGTCCAGACGGCGTTTACGCAGCCTCGCGAGCATCTGCAGTTGACACAAGTCCGCATTGATCGCGCCTAGCCAGTGCAGGTCTATCGATCGCCGGATCGGATTTCCGTCTCTATCCATCTAGCTCACCTGCGCTCGTGATACCTGGGCCGGCGCAACACGCTTACAGATGCTACGACGGGTGAGAGTCAACGCAAGGTGAGAAATGTGCAGAGCATACGACTGTTGTCAAACAATTTCGAGTACATGGAACGATGCAGTACACTTCAAATTTAACACTACGTAACACACCTTGCATTGCGTAGCGTCTGTACGCACAGCTTGCATAACCAGACCGCTGATTTCTGTTACCGTACTCCGTTGTCTAACCTTGAAGATTGCGTTCACCGGTGCGCGTGGAAGATACGTACACAATAAGTGGATGGAGCGGATTACGTGGTAAACAGAAACCGAGCTGTCATGCAGCCTACCGATGACAGTGGGGAAATGACGACAGCGTCGTGTCACCGAGGTTCGTACGAATGCCATCTAGAAATGTGGGTAGATAGTGAAGTAGGCCGGGCCCTCGTTCCAGCTCTGTATCCCGTCTTGCGGGAAATCGACCCGACGTTCAAGTATATTATCATCAAACAAAAGGTAACAGCTACGGTGGACGACACAACATTGCCTGCAGATGGATTGACTCCACCTTTAGGGCGCGGGATTTGTCGCCCCGAAAGAAAGATCGTTGGAAGTGGACGCACAAACATCGACAGTCTACTCCCGGGAACAATTCCAACCACCACCAAAGACAGAGGCACGCTGCCGGACTGCCGAGCCGCGCGTCTCGACACGCCGGCCATAGCCATTGGCGTCTTCCTGCCGGAGCGGGAGTCGATGGCGTTGGTGGCGGAGGAGGCACGGCGTCACCTGAAGCACGGACCCTGGCGATTCCACCACCGTAACGAGCTTGTGAACGCGCGGAGGCCGCCGCCGAGGAGCGCCGCCAGGCAGGACTACTATGAGTTCAGTCCGATGCTTCCCCTGCTCACGGTCGGCGCCGTGCACGTCGGCAACCGGCACCTGCGCTTTACCATCTTCACTAGCAATCTACCGGCGATGCGGGATTACTACACGCGGTTGACGGGCCGGGACGTGCTTCATCAGACCGACTCCTTCTGCCTGTTCGAGCTCAGCTCCCGGTCCGGATTCGACCTGCAACTTGCGTTGAAGCATTCTCCGCGGTTGAAGCCGCGTCCGCTGCCGACCGTCTTCCTGCACTTCAGGATATGTTCGTTTCGCAGCCTCGACCTGCTGCTGTCCGACAGTACGCGCCCGCTCGCCGAGGCCGTGTGGGCCACGCACGACCCCGACGGCAACAGTATCATCCTGCAGGAGACGGGCTCGTGCAGCGAGACTGTCTCGACCGTAGCGACGTGTTCGTCGGGCAGTTGGTGCGAAGACACTTTGGCGAGGGCGAGTCAGAAAGTGACTCAACAGGCCGTAGATAGCGCGGCCGACCGTTTGGCCGAACTGGCCAGTTGCGACTCCGGACGTTTCAGCAGCTCGTCGTGACTTTATACAGGGTGTACGCGGCTTTGCAAATTCTGTTCACCATGTTATTTATTTGGCGATAAAACAATGTTGTTTAATAATATCGTTCAGCGACAGACAGTTAATCTCACCTCTGCCTATAGCGCTAAATTAAAAACATTTCTTAAATAATTGTCATTTCGTTTCTAGTCAGTAGACCCATTAAATCCAATTTAGGACCCGACATATGCAAAAAGGGTATTACATTCGACTGGGATTCGATGCAAATCTAACGGTGTTGAAATTATATATGGCAACCGTTTCAGGATAGAATGCATAATGCAGCAAATATTTAGTTTTCGTCGTAAATTATCAACATCGGAAGATGTTACTACTTGTTACCCGTTCATTGCAAAAGCGCGTTCATTGGAGACTTAGACAATTGCATCGTATATATGAAATGCTGCTGAATATAATGCACAGTTTGACAACGAAGATAATTCAACTGTCAACATCGATATTATAGATTGAAGTCAATTTGTTCTCTTCAAACTGTGGTCACGTTGTGTTAACAGGTAGTATTATATTATTATGGATTAGATATGGTTGTTGGACCATAATTGTTATTAACACAAGCAGATATTTAGTTTAAAAAATGCATAACATTTTCAAGACCTAATGTGTATGTAATACTATGTATAGAAATTGATATCAAGGTACCAGAATAATAAAAATTGGAGAGGGTTCATAATTGTAAACCATCGTGGTAATATGGTCTGTGCAAATGGCGCAAACAGCACTGCTGGGTGTTTTACAAGGCCGTTTAGTAGTTTTACATTTGTTTTTAGGGATCTTGTTATTGTTAAAAAAATACGTACATGTTCAACAATAGTAATTTTATTACCAGCTAATCTTGTTAACTGTATAAATAATAAACAACAACACACATGTTATATGATAACGTTAGTTGAGTACAGTGGACTCTGCTGCTAACTTCGGCTTTCACCAAAGCTGTACTAATACAGTGAGAAGAGGGAATGAGCAATTACCAGCCGATATAATTAATTCTCTACAGGCCAATTATATTATCAGTTAGACAGAGCCAACTGTAGTCACATATATACTTCAGCATTCATAGCAATATATTATGGCTGTTTACAATAAATGCTTTGACCAACCGCCTAGTGTAGTTGTATTATTACACAAACACCACCAATGTCCATACCACGGTGCTATTTTGGTAGACACTAATCTGACACATTTCTTTGAATCATAAAACATCTTAACCTAAAGTATTAAAACAGCGAGAAGGAAGCATGGCCAGATGAAACCAGTTTGAATGTTTTCAATATTACAATTATATACACTGCTATATTTTGTGCGATCAGATAAATAGCATAAGGACAATTTCCTGAAAACGTAATTGTATTATGGTTGAATAACAACAATATGACAGGAAACGATTCAAAAGATAACAACCACACTGAGTCTAGTATAAAGTGGCTTCTGCTGCAGCATCAAATGCACCCAAATACCAAAACCCTTACTCTACACAGACAGTTGTATGTGGCCAGGTAACACTGTACTGGCGAGAGACTATACTAGAATTGCCCGAGATGCTACACTAGATTTACGTCTCTTTCTTCTGCTGCAGTCGTTGTCATAGTCTTGGGATTGAGACAACTCTTGACTATCAGCCACTTCAAACTGGTGCTCCTGCAATGATATCGTCTCACAAATCACAACACAGCATACACATGGCAAACTAGTCAGAACGGTGACTGTCAGAACTAGAAACCTGATGCCAGGTTAAAGTTTCCACTAATTGGAAGGCAGAGCACGGGTCACGCTTATGTATTCATAGCACAAATAAATAGCAGAGCATCATATTTCCAGTCCATTTTTTCAGCAGATGACAGCTTCATTCACTTAACACAGCAATACAGATCCTTGCAAACAGTTTCAATCGATCTGTCAAGTATTTCCATACTATGTAATGTATACACCCTGTTTGAGTTTTGTTGATCTGCTGTGATTTCTGCCACAATTTAAACTAATTAAATCAGAAATGATTTCCCCTCCAACATTCCATTTGATTTCTTTAAATGTTTATCGTATTTCAGAATTATTTTGCGACTGACTAACTGAGCACAATCAATATAGGCTAGGAAGGATCCTGCTTTTATACTATAACATACATAAAGCTATTAACAATTGTGCACATCTTAAATTTTATACTTGTATTTAATATTGCAATGGCATCAATAAAATTAAACAACTGATACACCAATAAACTCGAATGTCAACTCAAATGATGCATCTGTCACAAACAAAATCAAATAAGCAATGTTATGCAAATATACCAGATGCATGCTTTTTAAGGACACTGGTGTAAGTGTTTTATGAATTACGTAATTAGAGGGATTCCTTGGGACATGAAAGAGATTCTTTCATATCCCAACTCTCTGTAATGTATACAATTTTTACGTAATATAACTATTTCATATAATCCTACGCCTTCATTTCATTAGAATTTATTTATTAATCACTAATGACCCTGATTATATATATATATATATATATAATTTACATATAAAAAAGAATCCATTTCGTGTCCCAAATACCTCTATGTATGCAGAGTTTCTAGTTTGGGCTCAATCCAACTATGTTATCCATATATAGCATGATTATTAGTGATTAAGAATTTTTAATGAAATAAATGCATAGAATTGCATAAAATAATTATATTAACAGGATTGTTTATAATACATATTCTAAAGTTCTCAACGAATCCCTTTTCATTTGGACGCAAAATTATTCCCTTTAATAGTGAAACCAATAATTCTATATTCTTCCTGTATTTTATATTTGTTATACTAGTGCCTCACCTCGCTGTCAGCAATGGCTTTAACCCTTCTCTTGTCCCGCCTCTTTCTGGAGGAGTGTGCAACCGGTTCATTTTCCTTGTTCAGGCATGACTGCATCAATGTTAAAGATTCACAATAAGAGATAAATATAGGACTTTATCCATATCTTTATAATGTTTAATTTCACAATCTGAGAAGTTTTAGGATGAGTCATTATTCAACATTTCCTTGAACTTTGATACAACAAATTTTTAAACAATCCTTTTTTCAAATTGTGCATGAACATAATTATAAGATTATAGAAAACCAGAATATGTAAATAAATTATGTTGAGTTTTTTAAACAATCTTTTTTTCAAACTGTTTCAATTATTTACATCATATATTATATGGGTACCTACAAAACCATGCAAAGAATTTATTAATTAAGGAAAAGGTAATATCAACCTTTGTTTATTACAGATATTTACTTGCTTCTGACTAAGATATTTACTGACTATTATTCAAGATACCATGATCACCACCTTCCCCCACTGAATGTGATTATGAAATCAATGCTGCAGCCATATAATGCCTGTTTAGGTTTTAATGAGACATGCCAAATTATGGATTTAACATCACCATTTTGATGGTTGTACAGTACATACATTACCAACACCCACAGAAGTTATTTTTAAACGCTGACATCAAGGGCAACACCAGTGGCATATCATCTTTCAAACTTGGACATCTGTGCTTATTTAGTGACAGATGTAAGAATATATCATAATTGCACTACAACACTACAATCAAGGCAATAATTAATTCTATAGAAAGTCACGGTCACTGATCAAAAATACAACATGACAGTATTTACATAAAACAAACATGCACTGTTCATTGTATCTATACACCCCTATCATTGTACGCCGCCCACCAATCCCCAGTGACACAGATTCTAACACCAAATTAACTTGTGTGGGAGTCAAACTGCAGTTACTGAATGAAGACTTTTCATTTGCACATATCTGTTCTGGCAATTACCTATTAGGCCAAACACACCTACATTCAAACATGTATTTGTTACCATTTCAAAATAAACTACAGTAGTTACAATCTGAGTTGTTAAACATGTGTACATGCTATTTTTAAAAGGTATTTTTTAATTTGCTGTGAAGGTTAATTACTGGTAATGGTGAATAAAATCCAATTACCCCGGTATGTAAATAATAATAATAATAAAGCTTTATTGCCATATTCAACGTGCATTACATGATGAATTGGAATGTGATCTGGCGTCGACTCATATAGTGCCTACATATACAATAAAAATAAATATGGCAAATAAATATAAGATATAGATATAAGATATACATTGTACATACAGGGCTGTAATTTGATCTTGAAAATGTTTTTTAATATAATAAATAAATAAAAACTTAATTAAAATAATAGATTATCTATTTAACAATAATTGTGGTGTAAACTACCGGGTAGTTAATAAATAAATATATATATAAAATGTCCTTAAATTTTTTTTAATATATACAGGTATATCTAAATTATCTTCTAAAAATATCATTTAAATTAGTAAACATACATTATAAGAGGACTAAAATATCATTTAAAATTATATTTACAATTACAATTGAATGCGTCCAATTTTGTTTTAAAATGTATTTATACAATTATTAAGTTAAGCTAAAATTTCAGGAGAAGAGAACATTTTTATTCAGCACCACCGATCCGCTACTGTGAATAGGTACACCCACACCCCACACGCGTACGGCTCAGCCATACCAACCAGCGCCAGAAAAATAACAATTCCGCCAGAGTGGCGAAAACAGCCAAATTTCCAGGGTCTTTACAGCTACGTTCTATGTTTCATTCCTGATAAGGCTGCTATAGCACTGTCAAGCCTGCCCCTCTGGCGCTGGCTGATGCCGCCGAACCATACACATATTGAGAATGTAAGAATACTCAATAGCAGAACGATAGAACTGAACAAGAATTTCTCTCCTCAGCCCGAACTTCTTTAGTTGGCGCAGGAAGAACAGTCTTTGTTGGGCCTTTGTGACGAGAGCATCTGTGTTGTTTTCCCAAACTAAGTCACTTGATATTATCGTGCCTAGAAATTTAAAACAGTCCACCCTTTCGATAGAATTGCCTTTAACAAAAATGGGAGCAAATGGGTTTTTTCTCTTCCTAAAATCTACGATCATCTCTCGAGTTTTGGACGCATTCAGTTGTAGGTTGTTAGTGTCACACCACGACACCAGGCTGTTAACTTCATGGCGGTATTCAGACTCATCTGAGTCCGACACCAGCCCTACTAATGTGGTGTCATCTGCAAACTTTAACAATGGTACAGAAGAGTGATGTGAAACACAGTCATTTGTAAACAGAGAATACAGCAGTGAGGAAAGGACACATCCCTGAGGAGTCCCCGTGTTCATGATAACAGTGCTGAACAAATATTAATACATTACTGTCTCACCCTTTCTTTTTATGCGGACAGCCTTTGCAGGACTGTACTTAATTCTGTATGACATCTTACAAAAATAAAGAGTTCTACAACATTATTACATGTTATATTTAATATTCTTGTTGTGTAGAAAAATTTAAAAGCTCATATAAAGTACATATCTAAACATACCTCTTCCACCTTACTTGGCAGTTTTGGTCTCTTGCCAGAAATATCAAGGCATTTTGCTTGGGTGGTAAGCTGGCCAATCTGAAGGTAAAACAGATCTGGTTAAGGTTTCTCATTTCACCCTGCCCAACAAAGTGCCCTTCTTTACAACACGAACAGCAGCATTTATAATGTAAGAAGGCCTACATTGACAGTATCACTGCTGTGATCTCCACAAAATCCAGGGTGCTGTGATAACAACAGTTACTGTTTAAGTCTGAAGTCAAACTATGAGCTAGCTGACTGTCAAGCCAAACCCATAAGCACAGCACAAGTGACCTTACAGTTAACTCAGTCTATTATGATTAGTGATAATTAGATGTGTCACAATTGGAAAGTCCAGATGAAAGAAAAAATATTAGTACTGTATGCATATTATAAATAAAAACAATTTACCACCTGGTAGTATAGTTACGTCTATGTACAGCTGTAATAGGTATGGTATAAAATGTCACATACGTTAAGTAGACAACAATATTGATAACTTTATAATAAATTAATATATGTGGCTCATGCACAACAAGAGCTACAAAATGTATTACCAGTATCATATTTACAACTGTATGATCATGGGTGTAACTTTATATAAAAACATTATGTAATATCAGGTGACTCTATTGTTCTTTTTCAGTGTAATAAATATTATAAAAAGAATATAACAACAATTTCAACAAGCCAAATTTCTTTTAGCAACAACTTGTTACATTGGTTATCCTAATGTATTACATACCACCTCATCAACCGCCCTTTTGTCTCTGCTCTGATTTTCCTGGGAAACAGCTTCACCTTCAGATTTACTCGAGATGACATCCTTCTGAAACGATATCAACACTGCATCAACAGCCACACAAAGAAAAACAAGTCAACTTCAGTGCCTAGGCAAATGGAGGATGCCAATGTTGTTTACAATGCATGCAATCTTGTTCTGTTGAATATAGTTGCCACCCCATCGAAGTTATCAAACTTACAGTTTGGATTGTCAACATTTCAACATTATGGATGTTATCACAGAAAAATTTGAAACTTCAGTTTATTTTATACAAAGTAACCTTTACGTGAGTTGCTAATCAGAAGAGAAAAAAATGTTGAGGGCATAGACATAATTATTCTTTTCTGTGTAATCTATTCTGTATTTGAGAGAAACATTCCGACAATTATGTTCCCAGTGGGGCACTGAACTTTTCTTAGTATTTGATATTCTTCATTGTAATGTCTTAGTAGCAACAGCTCCAATGTTTAGCTGCCAGGTCAGAATAGCTGTATCAAATGTTCAAAGAAGTTAAAGATTAATTCTCTACTTTTAGAAATTAGTTATTAGAATAGCTGTCTTACCACACTGTCTCTCCTGCTGCCAGGCTGGTGACGTATTTCATGCTCATTGGTGGTCTGCTTCAGATACTTCCTCAATCCTTCGTTTCTCAACTTCTCTTTGTTTACCAGCTTTCCCAGCCTAAATAATAAGTCCCAATAACTTTTGAATAACAAAATAATTAATGTTTTAATTACATACATATTAGAACATTCCACTGAAACAAAATGTAAACCAATACAGTTAATCTTAACAATCATCTAGATGCGTTATGGGATTTGAGTTTACACAGATCTTAGTTTCGCTAAATGTTTTTAGATATAAAATGCAGTACCGTTTGCCTTTGAGGGGCTGCTTGATGTAGCCCTCTTTTTCAAGTCTGTTAAGTAATCCTTGTGCTACTGTCATTTCAACACCCAAGCGCCTTGCAAATCCAGGTGCCAGCACTCGACTCATCTCAGTGCATGCAATAAGAGCCCTTCTCCATAGGCATGTTGCCTGCAAATACATGCAATTGTTTTGTGTCCTTATAACTACACAAGTAAATCCTTATGCAGCATACATAGTAACAAGTCCTTCACTGAACTTCATTTCATTCAAACACCATCTTATCTCAAAGGATGTTTCTGTTCCTATATATTCACCTCTGCCCATAATTAGCTGCTCATCCAGATGAAAACATTGAAGTAATGTGGTATAAATAAAATTGCCCTGATGTAACATTTACATGGCACATTGTTCTAAGTACTTGATACACTTCATAAAGTTGACAGCTTCACTTGTTATACTGGCTGATTAAATTAACTATCCGTAATCTAATATTAAATGTTCTTAGTTAAATGTTCATAAAACACAATAAACATGATACAACTGATAAGACATATGGCAATATACCTGCACAGCAACTTCCTTGAGGTTATACAAATGCGGGTCAGTTGCAGCCAAGCTAGGATCGTCAGGCTGCCAAAAAATATTATACAAAACATATTTTCTGTAATATCAAATATAAATATTCTTCAATAAAATCTTGTTAAGAGAATTATTAGAGATGATAACAATAACAACATGGCATTACATTATTATTTAAAATTTGTTGCTGCTGTGTTATCAGTTACTGCATATCTCTGATTTTATTTAAAGATGCTGGTACTGTTGAAACAAGGTTTGTATGTTCACTATTACATCAAAATGTAACATTCTAAAACATAAGCATATTATCTTTCACAAATATTGACACTGATGTACTTTGTTTCAAGTGTGAAATGTGTAATCCAGAAAACATTGTATTATTAGGAGTATAGTATTAGTCATGGAAGCAAATATAAATTCGTTCGGCTGTATTTCTCCCAAAGGTAGCATGAGAAACTTTCATTTTATGCATTTTCACAATAAAACAGGTAATTTTTTTACTAAAGGTGGCAGTGTAATAAGCGTCATCAAAAAGTATTAAACAATTATAATTTCCATGAGACACCATACAAAATAGTTGAAATGTTCACTGTATGCTTGGCATACAATCCATATTGTGTCAGCTAACTGCAAACGAAAGAAATTATTGATAACATTTGAATTTTTCGGTTTCATTAGTCATTTGCAAAATATTTTTGCCAATAACTGATCCAGTTGTTTAATCATCAATAGTCTAGTTATCATTACATTTCCACATATTTCACATATGTGTCTCTCAGGTGCTTCTTCTTCTGTCAGGATGAGATAGCATACGCCATGCTGCCAGTGCTTACAGCTGGCACACAGGATCATCAGTCCGTCATCCTACAAGGGCAGTTTAGAAATAATTATTAGTTTTATTATATTGTTTGTAAATCTGAAGTGCACATGTTAAAAGCCTGCTTGGCTATAATAATGATAATGATGTGGCAACCATAGCGGCTGAAAAGTACAATAAAAACATTACGACTGATGAAACAATTCATTAATGTATATTAGTAAAACTATAATATGAAAGCATAACTATATATAACTACATATGAAGTTGTTACTAATTAGACTATCTGGTAAAATTATAAAACGAAAAAATAAAGTAGGATAATGAAACTATAAATGGCCTATAATATGAATATGTACACTTTACTGATTAAAGTGTCAGAAAAGAAATTATAAAACATTTAGCAAAGTAGATTGTTACAAATATAAATGGAATATACAACCTGAATAAGTGAAATTATAAGTCATTAAAATATCTAAATTGTATAAAATAGATCACTGAATAAATAGCTAAGAAGATTCACAGTCCATCAGTCCATAGCAATACTTGTATGTGAAATGGAATGTCCAGTTACTGCCAATTGTACAGTTTGTATGACACAAGGGTTCTTGAAACGTTCGGTCCTAGATATGATAGCAAGGTAACAGTAAATTAGTTTAAAAAACATAAGTCAAACAATTAAAAGGTTTAAAAAAAAATTAATACGTTCAAACAACTAAATTAATAAATTACATAAACATGTGTTAAACAAATAATTTAAATTATATAAATATATATATATCCAATTTATATCATCAGCAATAAAAATGGCAGAGATATTTGACAAAGCCTAGTAACCAAAATCTGACTGGCTCGGGAATAAAATAATGTGCACTTCAGTGTGCCCAGTAATAGCATATAATCCCATTTTTAGGTTTTGGTATATAATAATAAAATAATCGTAATGTGAACATTGTATATGTAACACAAACAGGGCAGAAGAAAAGTAAATGTAACAAAAAGGTGCAGTAACAGGTTGTATATGCTGTGGAAAATGGTCTACTGGTGGTTATGTGACAATTACAGAGAGCTTAAAATAGATGGTGATATTGTGTCAATGCCTAACATGCATCATCTGGGCATGATCAGATTCAATAAGTATGTGTGAGATTACAGAAATGTCATGGATGAACACTGCCCAGTGAATGAATGTATGGTGATGTCAGCCAAGACTACAATAGTAAACATGCTGTTAAATCCATGTATATATAAATTTATTTGAAATGTTTTCTTCACTCAAGAATATTGCCACATCACCAGGTAACAAAAGCTAAAAGTATTGATAATAATTAATAAGAAATGCTAATAATACCACTTAAAATTAATAAATACAAAAAACATTTTGTATATATCAGATCTCAATTAAAAAAAATCCAAATTTTTCGGCATGCTCCTCAACTCAATGTATCTTGTTGTTCTGTGTCACAGCAGACCTACCTCATTGCAGCCACAACCACATCTCACCCCAAGGTCCTCCTCCCAACCTTCATCCATATTTGACCTCTGAGAGCTTCCAAGTTGGCTCACAGCCTGATCATCACAACCTGTAGCAGTTATTTACATCATGTCATTTTCTAATGTTCTTCAACTTCTATAGGACAACAAAAATAATAATCAAAAACAATAAAGCAGGTCTGAAACAACTAGAATCGACAAAATATGATGTAATGAACAAGAATGCTGAAATCCATGCAGTGCTTAATAGAGGGGTGTCTGTTACTACATTTTTATTCGTCATTTACCAGGTAGTGCAATGTTAAGGCTATAGCTATATACAGCCTGTATAGCCACAGGAGCATCCTAAAATAGTAAATAAAGCATCCAGTTAAAAAACAGTATTGGCAAAGTTGCTTAATAAGCTGGCCAAGTTGCCCGCAATACCCTTTGCTGTTCCACTTTCCCATATTCAACATACCCGGTAGCTATTACAAATTAACATGCAGGCTAATTCCTCCGCTACATCCATAAGCCATTTCTCCAAGTCAGCGTGAAAACAGTGCTACCCCCTGGTGACTAATAAAATGCTTAAAAATTACCTTTCTGCAGACAGCATGGTACTGTTTACAGACACCTCAGTCGTGGCATGCAGAATAAAGTACAATTCAATACCTGGTTTAGCTGGAGTCTGAGATGGAGCAGAATCTGCCTCAGTTGGCTCAATTATTACTTGCTTGCCTCCAGCCTGATGACTCAATGTGTCAGGGCTAACACAAGCATCAGCTATGTTCTCTTGCCAGTGCTGAAATTCAAATCGTACTAAAATCAATTATCAATACACTAGTAGTTAGTGTGGATTGTTTTCTAGTTTTGCAAGCATAAATTTTGCCAAAACTGTGCTAATAATAGAGCTCACTAACTGATATACATTTAGGTGAGACAATGTTTGTCATAGTAATAATTTATTTAATGTTTGCACTTGTATTTTGCAGAAACTTTTATATCACATAGCATCAATCTACCATTGTTTTCATCACTTCGTCCTTGATTTTTGCTGCTCTCAATGTAAATTTGCTCTTTATTACCTACCCCACCCCACCCCATCCTACCCCCTCATCTCTCATACACTTGCATGAACACAACCATCTTTTGACTAGGTGTATTATTTCATATTAATTATGGCTGGCTTTTGTTGATACACAGAAACAGACACCTCTGTTACATCCATGACCTCCTCTTCATTGTCTAAGCCTTCATCTGAGATTTGCTGCCCATCAACATTTGTTTGTAGCTCGTCTTCTTGTGCCTGGAACTGTCTTCCGTCTGTTTTGATTTGCAGCTTCACCCTGCATAAAATTACATTATACAGTGTACAACTGGTGGCATTCTATATAAATTCTGTTTAATATAAGGACCATATAAAATATGTCTGCTGATGCAAATGGAAACAAATTGAAATGAAGCAACACCAACATTTCAAAAAACATTGTATTAATGATAAGACTTGGGTGAGTGTTTCAAATTAAGTTGTGTTAGACTACCTGGGGTATACTATATTATGACATAAGGTTGTAATTTAATTTTTTTATAATATCCATAAAACATGGTAGTGATTACCGGGTACACTATTAAATTTTACTCATAGTTGGTTTTCATGAAAAGCCTTTTGGGGATTCTAGAGAATCTCTCGATTTACTTGATAAAGGTTATACCATTGTTACCGTTTTTAATAATACTGTACCAAGTAACCAAATAAACTTTAACTCACCATTCATTCATTCACCAAATAACAGGTACCCAATTGAAAACTTTAGTTGCTGGCTTACTTACAAGTTACCATTTATGATGATAATAGAAGAATTGTTTATATTCATGTACATTTAGCATATGTACAAATTGCACAGTTGTGTACATTACCAGTCATTTAGATATCATGAAACTATAACTATAATGAGATACTCCTAAGTTATGTTACCAGCTGATGTTAACACACATCTGTGGATGTCAATATCATTTACAGTTTTAAACATGTTACATCAATTTCAATAAAATAAAGGAACTACTAATTGCTTTTGAGATACATGTCATACAGTGAAGGCAAGATAACTCACATGTGGAATGGCTGATCATCGAAAGAAGTTCATAATATGAAAAGCAACAACACACAAAGTTAATATATGTATAGCACAAAAGAACATGATAATACAATGAAACTGATGCATGAACATACAAGTTGTATTTTGATTGTACTTTGGGGAGAGAGAGAATGTATTTCATACAGGAGTTTTGTGCCACTTACGGCTGATATTGTGAAATGTCCACCATAATAAGTCGCCATCATTGAATTACAAAATAATATGCTGTAATCATTGTCATGGTGATCATTAGACATTTTTTCTGCACGATGTAATAGCAAGATATTAACTCACTGTTGCAACTTCCCCAACTTTGACGCCCACTGGTTCACCTTCAAATTTAAAGTTGTCTGTTTCTGCTGCCTGGAAACCAGGTGGTTCATAATCTGGTGGAGTAACTGGAAATAAACAGACTTAACTCAAACGTATGGTGTACTTATATCATCAACAGCAATATGTAATGTGTGCAATGCTTTATTTTTATAGCAGCAGAACCAATGCAACTGACAAGAAACTATTTTTTTAAAGACTGCTAGTCAAAGTTATAAGTTAAAAAGCCTTCTGTTATTTTATGAGTTGACATTTTTTCAAAAAATCTACAATTTAACTTGTATGTGCATTTCTACATGTACTTGTTATAAAACCTACTTTCAGTATTCAATGCATTTCTGATATTTGTATGACAATGGTCTTTGTGAACTAAAAAGTAAGTACCATCATCATAATACAACAGTTTCATTGTCATCATGACATCATCTGGCAGGGACTGAAGCGACTGCGTCAATACCACTATAGTCCGCAGGAGTCGTATAGTCGCCTTCTTGGTTTCTGTCGTAGAATACGCACTGGAGATTTTCTTGTTGTTCCTACATGAAAACAAGCAGCTGTTTGATACTTCATAACATAAATTAACAGTTCACAATGAACACTGTCAGATTTGTTCAAAATATCTTAAGGCAGTTCCAGTTTCTGTAAAGACCATTAAACATGTTTTTATGGAGTGTTATGACAATTCAATCAAGAAGAAAATATTGAGAATTTGTCATATTTAAAACAATTAGAAAACATTTCACCAAACAATTCAAGTCAACTTCTATTTAATATTGCTTAGATAAATGAAAAAAGTGATCGAGCATCTAATAATGCCTATATTTACCTGTATATGTCAATCCCACCTTCTTCAGTGTATGAAAACTTGAATGTGTAAGATTCAATGACCGTCTGAAATGTATACAATGACACTCAATTAAATCAAATAACAGTCTAGTGTAACTGTCTCCATGTACATGAACACAATTGCTTTATTGACTGATTGTCTGAAACAATATTGAATACAAACACATGACATATACATACAAATCAGAATAGACAATCAACAATAAGCAGGAAAGAAGCAAACTGCTTATAATTCCTTTTTGCAATTAACAAGCAATTGTCTTCATACAAAATATGTGACTTGATCTATTAAAATCAAGAATTTGCACTTCACCTGGGCAGACTTGTTCTTTCATATTCTGCCTTGAACTTTCAGCAAATTAGTCAGCTATGCTGCAATTACTGTGTATCTATTCGTTAACATATATGCAATATTAAATGCAGTCACTAACCGGGAACAGACATATATAGCGGAGTGAACTACAACAACTGGTCAAACTTCAAAATGGCAACGAGATGATTCAAACCTAGATGCCATCAATTAACAAAAATACAACTGCAATATTTTATCACAATTATAATTCAAAATACAAAGATAGATTCAGAATAAGAACAGATAATTGACAACTGACATGGTTCTGGTGTGATCATACTTACATCAGGATCATCTGGATTGACATAGATCTACAACATAGAACACTAAATAATTGAACAAAAGCAATACTTCAGCACATGTAATGTTAAAAGTAAACATCAAAAAGTAACTAACGAAAGTCATTTTAAAATTAACAGTAGTCTTTTAATTATCCATGAAACAATGCAATAAAAACATGTTAACCAGGACAACACTAACTTACCCCAATCATCAGCATTTTCAGCTGTAAAATAAACATACCATTATATATTACATGTATACAGTGATGCATATACATATTGCATTTATTTAACTCATCAATCTTCCTCAAATGTTTCAGCACAAATGTCAAAACTATTTTTTCAAGGCCCAACACAATATAAACATTCAGGTATTTTGCTTTGGCAAATTTCTTTTACAGCTAATAGGACAGTATGTAGATATTTCCATTTTGAATTGCTATATCATTTACTTACTTAAAAACAATTTTATATAGTAACATTATATACCATAACTTTTCATACACAAATACTCTAATCTACAGTATGAAAGGTTATTGGCATTGCACTTCTACTTACATATTTCTTGTCAAGAGCATCGAAACATCCCTTCACCCACTTGATAACTTGACAAGCTCCAGGACAAGATGAGTCATCTTTCAAAATCTTCAGATTCAGATCTAGAGGGAAATGTCATAAAATTCTTACAACACGTACTGATTACAAAAACACATGGTCACTGATCAGTCCATCACATGATCTACACCACATATCATTTTGATTGTGATATATAGCGGCCAACAATGGCTCATGTGCTGGATATGTATTGAAGTTCATAGAAACCTAGTGTGGGGGTGCGTGCGTGCATACGTGCGTGCGTGCATAATTTAAAGAGTACTACGCTCAACATACAGAATAGTAATATTGCAAATGTGTGGGGTGCACATGTGCACCAAGGAGGGCATGAAATTCAATTTGTATTCAAAATTGTTAATATTTGAGTCTTTTTCCGCTATTTGATTCAATTCAAAATTTTACAAATGTGCAGCTCTATAAACGAATATTGCTCGAATATTTTCCTTCGTGTCATCAATGGCAAAATCGGTTTGGGCGATTTTTTACTTTCTGACTTAACTATGAAAACGACAACATACAACCGTCAAACTACCCTTCACTTATCTGATATACATATCCCACACTAGGTTACAAAATAAAATCACTAACATTACTGAAACTAATAAATTTCTCAAAACAAAGTTGCTGGCAACTCAGTGTCATCGCAGTCAGCGGCGGTGGTTATACATACTCTATGATTACCGTAATTTCGGTATTTTGTCAAGAGTTCTTTTGTTAGCAGTGTCGGTTTATAGTTTAAGGTAAGTGTTTAGAGTTAGCTTAGGATTAGTTAAACTTCACATAGGGTTACAGTTACTTTAGGATTAGCATAACACTGGAATTTTGTATGGTACTTTATGTAGCGACACCTGTGATAAATTACAGATGTTACGCTAAGCGCCGAGTTACGTGTAGCCACTGCAGATTATGTCAAGTTTTGCACGAGTTTCTTTTGTTAATTTTATTCTTTACAGGAATTTAGAGGATTTTATTTTGTAACCTAGTGTGTGTACATGTACATAAGATATGTGAGGAGAAATTTGGCGGCTGTAAAGTCGTTTTCATGGTTAGGTCAGAAAGTAAACAAAAAGATCGATGATGGCAATGCATCTGGCCATGATGCTGACAATTCCAGCTTGGATTTGTGCCCATGGCCACGGAATGATGCCGCATTCCACCAAGACATCTCAACACTGTTCAATATTCTAACTGAATTCAAAGCCACTGAATATTCTATTCGAATTCAAAATTTAAAGCATATTCGATTCAAAATTTCATTCAAGTGAAATTCTAGATTCGTCCCATCCTTAATGTGCATGTAATATTTTCTCTAGGCATTTAATTTAGAAGTGTTCATGTCACAGCATGAATACATGGCTTTACAGCTACTGTTACTTTGTTATTTTATTAGGAACATGTCAGAAACAAATATCTAGCATAGTCTCGATGGATAGGATCCATAATCAGCTAATTCCTGTCAACTGTAGTAATGTTATTTTTAATTGCCCCCCCCAATTTTCTATCTGCACACTGAGGCAATTTTGCAATTCTAAGACACTGTCTATATTTTACTTATACTTTTGAAGTTTTGTTTGTAATGCTGGTCTATGAACTCTGTCGATTATATGTTGATAAAAACGTTACCTTCAAGAGCTCGGTCACCAAATGCGTGTTCTGGGAAAATGGCTCTCAAATACGTGATATTGGAAACAGAAATAGCCAGTAACTTCTTGACGAACAGGACAGATTTAGTTTCAGTCAGCTGTTCTGTTGGGAACACTTGTGCCCACTGCAAGAAATAAAAATGATGTCAGTATTTTCATTCGCCTATTTTACAAGATGATAACAATTGTACAATGTATCACAACTTTGGACATAACTATGAGCTTGACTATTGTTATATACAGAGATGTGCCATTTAAAAAATAGGGTTGATTTTTTCTTATATGCTAGCACGTGTACAGGACTCAAACCTGGGTATTTATGGTTGACAGTCTGACACCCTAGTCACTGAACCAATGCCCTCTAAGTTGTAACTAACTACAGCTAAGAAAACTGACATTACTGTTTACAAAATTACATGGTGACACAGGACTGAATGAATGATAATCAACTACCTCCAGTAAATCCCCCACCCTGGGGGAATTTTCCCCATGGAAAACAACCAAATTTAAGCATTGCACACAGCTCAAATAACATTAACATAGCTTCAGTGACTCCACCTAGGGAATGACTGAAAACAAAAATACTTGTATACATTGTTTTAGAACAATGGTCAAAGGAACCAAATGTAATGAACATAGAAAGACGTGACTGAACCTCAGCGCCTCAGACGTGACAGACTAACCAATTTACTATGTTCCAAAGTTAGTGTTTATAATAGCCTATTCTGTGATGATGCAAGACATGCAAAGTTGTACAAATGATGAAACGATGTCAACGATTATGCCAGCTTACAAAAAAAACATCAAGTGCTATTAATAAAATACTTTTAAACATCCAAGAGCTACCTAGAATTCTTATAATATCTCATTCTAAGATAAGCAGACAGATTTTGATTTCAAAACAAAACTGATGTAGTTTTGAAGGCACACTGAAGTTGTTTAAAGCCAAACTAAGTATGGGTAACTTTTTTATAGTAAATGGCCAATCTCCAGACTTGCTGAATGACTAGTAATACTAGTAATAGTATACAACTGATAACCGTATCCATTTAACCTGACTAATTAACACATAAATCAAATTAAATTTAAAGTCGAACCAGCTACAGTATTTCCATTTAATTAATTATATGATGAGCAAGTAATAGCAAGAGTTGTCACAATTCGATACTCATATACTAATGCTTCATTCTATGCAGTAAAAACATGAAATTAATTGATACGGCTTTTACTTTAAATGAAACCTATATTGCTGCTTGTGCCAGAATGGGCTAGTCAACTTAATAATTTCTGAAAATAATTAAATCCAATGTACACTGGCGGACAATAAAGCATTAATAAAACAATTTATGAGAAAATAGTAATTGCTAACCGTCCCAGTTTTCTCCTTCGTTAATGTTGCTGTCGAACACATGCTCCTGGACTGATTGTTTATGTTTCTACAAGTAATCTGCAACAAAACATCATTAAAATACATTACACTAGCACAAGTCTTTGAAGCCATAACTAACATGGCATATTCTTGTATGTTTTCTTAGACTTGGTACACAGCATACAAATGGCCAATTAGGAATTTATAAAAATTGGGTATCTTATACACCTTAGTTATAGCGTGTTACGTCAATAACATAGTTTGCCTTGGCATGAAATACTTAACATTTTGAATTTTTAATATTTAGATTTTTTTGGAAAGTGGCTCTGGACAAATTTGTGTATACGTATACAGTCACCTGCTCAGTTTCTGCCACATCTGACTGTTTGCCTTATTAGAGGAAAAAACGCTTGATTCCATATTATATTACATGCTGCTATATAGGTGCATGTTCGCCAAGCCAAACAATCACTGAATTAAATCTATTCCACATTTTGTGCTATGCCACTGCTCTCTTTCAAATATGCATATTTTGTCACACTTGCTGGATGCCAGGTTGTGATGTCAATTACTTTCAGAGCTTGACTACAATCACGATTAGATTTTGGGTCAAAAGAAAGTCAGAATGGGTTATTATTATGCGACATTCTAATGTACAACGTCATCTGGTACTAGTCATCAAAGTGGAATAAACTTTGGAAAAGTAATACATCATAAAGTCGTCTGCTGGTTCAGTTGTCACAACAGACAGCCAAGCGGTTCGCTACAAGTGCCTTACAACAGTTTACAATGAAATCTCGACAGCAATATGCCACACTGTTCCTCATACGCTTGTGGTAACACTACAGTGAAAGACAGTATCAGTAAGATGTCTTTTTGTTAATCTTTGAATCGACCAGAAATGAAACAGTGGTTCAGTTGATTCGCCTGGACAGTCACAGTGCGGATACCAGGCGACCTGGTTTGATTGACCTAACCATGAAAACGACCACCAACAGCTGCCAAACTTCTCCTCACATATCTTACATTCATATACATACACTGTTACAAAATAAAATCAGTTGCATTTCTCTACCAAAGAAAATTCACAAAACAAATGTGCAGATCTCGAGGGCAACTTCCTCGGCTGCTCAGCGGTACCTTAAAATCGCTATAAAAAGCTAGCTTTACACAAAATACTGTTTGTGCTCACGAATATTTACAAATTTTACTTTAATAATTAATTATTATCATCACTATGATTGGCAGGAAATATAATATTTTATTTATATAACGCTACATCCATAATTGTTGGTGGTGCTTCACGACATACTATTAAAAAAAAATACAAGAAGAAAACTACCCACAGATAATATTTAAAAATAAATAATGAAAATACATGTGTCTATATAATTAACTAGTGTCCTATCAGTCATAAATAAACATACAAATTCCATAACAACAATTGTGATAAATGAATGTAACGGTATGGTTAATAGCAATAAATAATTAAAATGGTAAAATAATTACGACGTAACAATAATTTTCATGCAGCACATACACACACACATTATGCGTAAGAAAATATTACTGAAGCAATTTGTTCTACTTATGAATGATATTTCCACCATTAGATATGTAATAATTATGATTTTTGGACAAGACACTTTATTAATTATCGGAACAATAAATCACTGAAGTTTAAACAGGAATATGAATACCTGGTACAGGGTGTATATGGGAAATATATGGTGGTAGAAAAAGAAGGTTTTGGTGCATTTAAAAACATAATATTAATATGTTATTGTATTAGTTATTGTTAAAAACATCACTTATGTAATATAAGCTTACATGCTCGCAGCACACTCGGGATGTTTATAGAAATATTGTTAAAATAAACAATGTGACATCATCGAACAACACATAATTTCCATACCTCTTTTATGACTAATAGGTAATTTTAGTTAATTATGTAGACACATGTATTTTTTTTATTTTTTTTTAAATATTATTTGTGGGTAGCATTCTTCTTATTGCATATATTTTAATAGCAGTGTTGTGAAGCACAACAAACAATTATGGATTTGGCGCTATATGAAATAAAATGTTATAATTACAATATAATAAAACTTATAATTTTCTGAAGATCGTAGTGATGATAATAATTAATTATTATTACATTATTTATATAATTAATTAAAGTATATCGCGTGTGCGAATGCAGTAAGTAAATTTTATAAATATTCACGCGCACCAACACACAGCCTAATGGTATTTTGTGTAAAGCTAACTTTTATAGCGATTTTACGGTAAACGTAGAGTCGCCGAAGAGATGGAGTTTCGTCCAGATCTTTGTTTTGTTTTGTGAATTTTCTTCGTTAGAGGAATGCAAGTGATTTTATTTTGTCATATAGTTTATGTATATATTTGTAAGATATGTGAGAAGTTTGGCTGCTGTTGGTAGTTGTTTTTATGGTTAGGTCAGAAACTAAAAGATAATAATTATGCACAATTCATGCCGATCAAATCGATCTCGCTACATCATTCTGTTGATAAAATGGCAGTCTACAGATTTTCGATGGGTGTGTTCTAAAAAAAATTTGGTAAACCGCTGACATTAAAAATATGATTGTTGTTACTTTTTATCAACTCTATTAGGCCGATATCACCAAAGCGTTGCCTTTTTGCCCTATAATATACTTACGACAGTCTGATGTATTATCTTTGCATCTGCATGTGTGCGTTTTATTGCTGGTGATAATGGATAAGTAATTTTTATTATTTTTGCTACTCTGCTCGGCTGACATAAAAGCTGTCCGCATGTTTCTTAAATGCGTGGCATTTTTAATTGGCCAATGATTCGTGTTTGGCCAGATACTAAATATATCTTCCAATGACATGACAGAATAGATTCCAAGCTTCCTCTTAATTGTAAACTTGGTAGCGTAAATGCTGCAAAACTGGCAAAGAAACTCATTTAGAATGTATTGAAAGCGTTTTCAGCCAGACCAATTGAAAATATCAAACTCATGTCCTATCGTATTATAGATTAGACTTTTGCTGTCCGAATTTTATATGAAATAGTCGATTAAATTCTGCTACACGAATTACCAGACCGAAGAAATTAGGTCCCATAGGCAAACAAATTTCGATGCAGCACTTGTCATGATGGGCACTGCGCACCTGTCCCTAAACTAGCCCGGTGAACAAACATCGTTGACTTTGGCAGAATCTTCATTTGTAGTTTGGATGCAGTATCTCGCCAGTAAATTTTTGGATATATATTTACTGCCAGTTGGTGTTTACTGCAGGAATGTGTTTAGCACAGTGAGAAATATTGAAATTAGGTGAGAGTGATAGATGTAAACAAATGCGATTTGTCTTTCATTACGGTCCGGCCAGACTATATAAATGTTTTTTTAATTTCTGCTATGTATGATTTAACTGTGGCAATGATCTGAAAGGAACTACATTATGGTGGATATACGTGCATGAAAATTTATGATGCGTTGTAAATGACAACATTAAAAAACATTGTTTTGTGTGATCACGTGACCCGAGTAGATGCTCTGAGCCAGCGACTGAGTGTGGTTCGTTCATGTCAATCATGAATGAATGGTACACTCTCAACCAGCACAGCGAATGTTGCAACACTACCCGGTAGTCTAATTAGAATGGCACTGAATAACAATTCTGGTCTCAAATGTTAAATCAAGGATTATTTATACTTGCAAAAATTTGCTTCTCTGTTCTTAGCAGCCATGCAAGTTCATGTTTTCTAGAACTTCCTCACTGCTTAACATTTAATAAAATAAAATAAATGAGAAGTTATCCATGTAGCTACAAACTAGATCATAGTAAAATACTGTCAAGTTATTCTATCTATTGCTAGGCTCTGTTAATCATACCCTTCGATTGAATGTCTGCTCTGATTATTTGTTTACTTTAGTTTTTTACAAAAGTATTCAATACTATTCTCTGAAATTTTTTTCAGTTTGTGGGAAAGGTTTATAAATAAGACATATATATAGGGGAAGCTAGCTGCCAAGTATGGTTTTCACGTTCACCACAATTTTAATAAGAATTCCAATTTTTTTCAATATTTCCTCCTCAGTAAAAGAACATCGCCAAAACCTGACTGCATCAATAAACCTTTCTGAGTAAAACAGTAAGTATTCAGGTACGTTTTACCTGTTAAATATTTCCATTAATGGAAAGATCTCCTTTTTCTTATTGTGAGTCACCTTTCTAGCCTCACTAGGAGCATAGATATGCTTTTTTTTTAAATGGCGTGTTGGGAAATAATGGCAAAATAATTATAATTGGGCATTTTCAAGTTCATATTTTTGCAAGTAGTTACTGGCCTACCAACTTGTAAAAAAAAACTAGTAAATAGTATATACTTAATTTTTATGAGAGCATTTAATGTTAAATCAACATTGGTTTTTGTCTGTGACCTCCCACAACATGCAATATCATTAATTTAAACAGAGGATGTAAAAAGCCAGAAAATTGTCAATGTTTAAAAACTCATAATGTTTCTTCTAATCAAGCCACATAGATGAAATGTGTATCACTGTAATGACAAAAACAGTTCTATATGCTTATGAAAGAATCCAGCATGAAGGTCACATCTGAAAAATAAGTTTGGACTACCTACTAATAGGCTACCATTTCAATAAGTTCTTAACTTCTCTGTTAATCATCTTATCTGTGATGATGAATATGAAATATGTTGTGTGTGGGGTAGATGAAGAATAAATGTATTTAAATTGTATTTAAATTATTTTAACAAAGAAGCAAAACGTTCAAAACCCCAAAATTCTCCAAGATCGACATTAAGTTTGACTAAAAAATGATCATATAAAATTGGTTTACAAAAAATAATTTACCGACTACTGCCCTGTGAATCCATTACTGCATTAGCCTTGGCTTTGGGGATTGATTAACCAGGCAAGATTACTAAAAAAATGTATAATGACATAAATATAATGCACTTTATGAATGAAGTTTTAAACCTTGACAACATTATGTCATCAAAAATGACTAAGCATAAATAATTAGAAATGCTTTTGAATTGAATGTGTACATTCTAAACACCTGGGGCATGTTTATTGTGGCATTATTATTATACCCTGGGTAATACTGCAGAACTAGAAACGACAATTTCGCCTCGGACACGGTACAATCCGCGTCCGACGAGATAAACTCCATTGCAACTGCGGTCGCGTCTTGACTTTTGCAGTAAAGCCTACTCACTTGCAATCGCACCTGGTTAGTTTTTGGTATGTTTATCATGTGACCTTTCGCATAACTGGTGATATATCAATTTATTTTATCAACATTTTTAATACATACAAAATATTCGTTGAGCTTGTGCAGACAATCAATACAAACAAGTCGGTGTTGACTGTGTTGTCTCAATGACTGTCTGCTTTGCAGACGACATTTGCACTTCCGCGTGAAGTTGCCTGATACAAAGCATTATTTTGAGGAGCGCAAGTTTACTCAGTATGGATGAATAGTTTATTTTTTACATAAATAATTAAAAAATTTTTCTAGGAGAACACAATTCGGACAATAATGTTTAAACCGTTTACTATTTTGGCGGTCTTTCATGTGATATGATTTCATGGGAAATATTATACGCAGCGAAATGTAAGTATAATAATACTAATAATAATTATAATAACAACAATAATAATATGCATTTTATTTGTCTTTAAAACATTCACGCAACATATTAAATATTTAAAAACTTTCATCATAGAATATTTATTACCGCAATATATCATAATAACATATTAATAAATCAGTAATTTTATAATTTATTTTATATAATTACTCAAATGATATTTTGCAGTGTTATCATAACTAATATATTGCATATGTGTATATGAAGATAATTATATATTATAAAACCATGCATGCGCCTGTCAATATTGTTATTGTCACAAATAATCACCCGTGATTGATCCAGAAAAAAGTAAGAAGAATTGTGCGTAGAAATATTTCAAGAGAGACACCGGAAACACAAACTCGGCGACTGCGTAGTAGGTTGCTAGCGACAACAAACATTCAATCTTTGCTTCACGCCAAGGTAATCATCTGGTTTGTAATATTGAAACTTATTTAAGCAAATCTATATCTGAGCATTTACAGTAAATGACACATGCCTGCGGATTGAACGTAGTAAGGTTGCCAGCATTGTCTCTAATGCAAATAATGCCAGAGTTAACGATGTACAGATGGATTGTCATTCCAATCATTCACTGCCAGTGTGGTGAATCGTGGTCTCTTATTTACATGTGTATCCATCGTTAAGTTTATAAACAGTACATCGAACTATCGTTGGTCGCGATGGTTGATGTGGCGATAAAATCCTATCGTTAGTAAATGTAACTAGGCCGATAGTTATCGGCTATAGCACAATGAACTATATATCGATGATGATGCGATCTGGACCATGCACATCAAGCCAAGGCAAAGCCTTAGCAAGAGAACAGGATTACTTGTGACGTTGTGTCGCAACAATAGTCACTACTATTCACACTTGTGCCCCATTCAGATATCATGAGGAAGTCGACGATGGTATTCTAGTTGTTTCCAACACTCTGCAACATTCTAGCTATAACTAGTTTGTGAATACAAATCTCATTCCACGGTCTTATCTTATGAGATCCCATTCAGCTAAAGTCAGCCATTTTCAAAACATCATCATACTGCCCTTTCTGTGATGTTACTGAACCTGAGGGTTGTCACTACCAGGGTGCTTGTCCTCCTCAATGGTTCTGTTATGTCACATATTGAGGCAAGACCGACATAAACATGAACTTTCAGCCACCAGGGATACACATGCAGAACCAGGGTTTTATATAAAATATTGTGCCTGCCCCATATAGATATTTGAACTCAGCATGCCAGAAGGGTGTGTAAATATTGTGCAGTCCCACTACATTATCACACGCTCTGTGTAAACATGACATATTAATAAAAATGAAGTATTAGTTGTAAAATATATTCATATTTTAATTCCCTTCCTAGTAGTGTTTGTTTTAGCGAAAGACTTACAGTTTGTTTATGAAAGCACTATAAATATGGCTAACAATAATATAATAACTTTTACTTGTTTTATGATGTTTTGTACAGAAGTATATGTTGAAAGACATTTAATGTAGAACAGAAAAGAAATTTAACATAACATAACAACTGCATTGCTTCCACGAACGGGCAGTTTTGCTGGCTTGTAAATTGCAATTAAATTGCATACAAATTGGAGGGCAAAGAACAATATAATACTAGGCTGAAAGACATGCTAATTGTGCATAGACAAGTTTGATACACCCTATGATCAACCCATTTACAGGTAAGATGAAATATAAAATCATCAACCGTGTACGAAAAGCTGTGAATTGCAATATAGATCAGCACAGTAAATGTGCGATCTACATTATATTTTGGGATTTATTAGAAGATGAAGTCAAGCCAATAGTGAGCATAACTATAATAGTTTTTTCAGCAACATGTCTTTTGTATGTTTCGGCTGCTGAGAGCAATGTTATTATTTTAGATCAGCAGTACTATATTATCATTCAGTTCACATCAGATGATGAGTTTTACTCAGTTCAGTATTCAACAATATGTAACATTATTATAATTCAGTTCACATAGTCGGATGAGTTTTACTCAGTTCAGTGTTCAACAATATGTAACATTATTATCATTCAGTTCACATAGTCAGATGAGTTTTACTCAGTTCAATATTCAACAATATGTAACATTATTATCATTCAATTCACATAGTCATATGAGTTTTACTCAGTTCAATATTCAACAATATGTAACATTATTATCATTCAATTCACATAGTCATATGAGTTTTACTCAATTCAATATTCAACAATATGTAACGTTATTATAATTCAGTTCACATAGTCAGATGAGTTTTACTCAGTTCAGTATTCAACAATATGTAACATTATTATCATTCAATTCACATAGTCATATGAGTTTTACTCAGTTCAATATTCAACAATATGTAACATTATTATCATTCAGTTCACATAGTCAGATAAGTTTTACTCAGTTCAGTATTCAACAGTATGTAACATTATTATCATTCAATTCACATAGTCATATGAGTTTTACTCAGTTCAGTATTCAACAATATGTAACATTATTATCATTCAGTTCACATAGTCAGATGAGTTTTACTCAGTTCAATATTCAACAATATGTAACATTATTATCATTCAGTTAACATAGTCATATGAGTTTATTTTTAAATTTTAACATAATACACATTAACGTTGCCTGGCAATTGTAGTAAGTTTTATAAACTGTGTACAGACCATGCAACTAGCACAATCTGCTTAAGTGGCATGTTGGTGTTGGTGGCGCCCCAGGCAGAACATACTCTATAATGCACCTTCTGTATAATGCAGTTCCATTTTGTGGACTCCAACTATCAAGGCTCGACTCTACCTATGTAATATGTTATAGCATGCTTTGAGGTTAGCACAGTAATCTTGCATGTGGTCCAGGTTAACTGGAGTAACAATTAGTTAACCCTTCCTGTGTACCTAATTTACCAGGTGTATTCATTAGGGATATTATTGCTTGGGAGGTAAACATGGCCAAAGTGTATTGTAGTGGCAACTATTGAAACCAAACTGTTGTGATCCTCTCCTTCTATATAAGTCCTACACCTCTTTCTATCAGAAGCATTCTTGCATTATTATGGTTACGTGGATGAAGTATACATTTAATTTAAAAAGTAATTAAACACTGGTATTTTTTAAGTAGTTCTGTTCTTTGCTGGATAAAAGCAATAAATGTTCCTTTGATGATGACAAGGTTTTGGAACATGTTCCATCGGCAGTTACAAGCTGGGAGGAAGCATGCTTTAAGTAACATCTTGCGGCAGGGATGTGATAGTGCAGGTTGTGGCCCCAGTCTACAGGAGGGATGGTGAAGTAAACCAGCTGCTGGTGTATTTATTAATTAGGTGGTGTCATACCAAACATCATTGTTATCTTGGTGTTGTTTGGAGTTGTAGCTAAGGCATGCTATGGATAAATTCAGTTGGACTATTGTTGGTTTTGAAGTCGCCAGTCATGTCAGGAATTGTATGGCAAACCACAGGACTGCTTCTACTTGTTGGATGTTGGTTCTGGTGAAGGTGTCCTGTGATGAGCCAGCATACCCATGATGAGTCTAGCTATATAGTGCCTCATATTAGTAACAGTGCCTTGATCACTGATGGACCACTACGGAGGTTCATCTGTTGGTAACATGATACTATTGCAATAGTTTCAAGACTGTCTCTGTTGGAAGGCAAGACTATTGTTTGGCTTTGTAATGGCTTTGATATATGAGCATTTTCATATCAGGTTTCCCACTGTTGTGACCCCAGTGTATGTTCTGTTGTTTACATGGGTGAGCTTACAACCACAGACCTTATAGGCATCTGTAATATGGTTTTGCTTCTGGTTGATTGGCCTAATGCATACAAGGCAAACATATTGTTTTAATACCTCCAACATACTTAATCCCTGGGTAGTTTATATATATATATATATATATATATATATATATATGTATATATATATATATATATATATATCGAAGGTAGTAAAATAATTCCCATGTGTAAATTATGCCCATTTCTATAACAATAGAAGTGCAAATATTGTAAACCTCTTTTATAAAAATGCTTTTAAGAGTAACAAATTATAACATATGTGCAAAATTGTTTAGCATGGGTTATGACCCAGTCTCCTCGATTAGTGCATTCAATGCCACTGCTTAGGTACTTCCACTGGCAGAAACTAGTCTGATACTATATCATGTGTGCGGCATGTAATATAACCAATCAGACACTTTTATGTAAGCAACCGACATATTTATATTCTTTGCTTACTCTTGTAAGAAATACTATCCAGCTTTTATCATCGAGTTCTGATTTACTTTTTGTTCCTAGAATCCATACCAGCATTGGCACTAGATCATAAACTGCGTTGCCTTGCCAACTCTTTGACATTTCTCCTGTTAAGCATTGGTTTGTTAGATCACTGTCATTTCAACAACAGACACATTACCTTGTACACCCATCCATCCATTCATATTTTGACAACTTTAAATCTGCTTAATTTGATTCTGAGATTGGGCCACCTTTTTCTTTTGATGCACCCCTGAGTTTGGTTTCTAAAGTTTTAGTTGAAAAAGAAGTGGCAGTGTTGACTAATGTGTCACTTGACATCTGGTAATTGATCACTTTACTCATGTCGCATGCAATATGCAATAGCAAACTGCTGCAAACCATACTAAAAGTATCATAAGACCTAGACAAGAAGCTCAGGCATTTCACTTCTGCTATACAGAATACCCGGTATATAAGTACCTAGTATACACTGAAAACAGCCCTTATTCTTTTATGAAACCTGTAACATTATGTGACATTATTAACACATTTTAAATGTCGACAGTAACAATTTAATTGCCTAATATCAGACAAATTATTATAGTACTTTTTGTAGGAGAAAGTGTGGTTGTGTAATGTTATTTAGTGGTTCAGTGCAAACATATGAATATATGTAAGCATCGCCCAAATCGGCAGATTGCTTTTACCTGTCAAGGAACGATTCTCACAAAGGGTATTGTCCATACAATGCAAGCTTGAGACACACATTGTTTACACATTGAGATTGTTTCTTCTTTTTTGCTCATGAAATGAAAGAATGACGTACAGTTATCTTTATAATATTCAGTCATGTTTATAGTAAAATGTATCAACCAACAGCTTATAACTTTTCTTCCAAATGATATAGGTAAATATTAAAAAGAACTGTTTAAAAGTAAACAAATTCACCACAGAGTGCACACATTTATTTTTGAAACTTGTATCAATTGTTAAATATCATCATCGTCCAATTTGTGTTTTTGTAGCCCTACTATCAAAATGCCGGCACCGGACGAACCATACTACACATCAGAACAGATCAATATCCCACCGGAACTACCAGATATCCTCAAACAGTTTACAAAAGCTGCCATCAGGACTCAGCCAAAAGATGTGCTCGCTTGGTCGGCAGCGTAAGTATATGTGGCTTTTGCTCTACTTTTACTCAAGTGAGAATGGAATGTTTAGAAGAGTAATGTAGAGTATTAGTATTTTATGTTTTGAAACAGGCCTTTCCACCCAATCAACAACAGTGTGCATAAGTTATAAAAACATTACCGACGTAGAATAAATTTGAAAGGGTACATACATGTTAACAAATACAGTAACCACTTAAGTTACCATGGAGCAAGACACACGTGTAACTCAGTTGACAAACTAACATTTTTCAGAGGAGAACATAGTCTCCAAAAATTGATCATATGTCAACTTATCATAGAAATGAATTATATCCTTAATGTGGCATACTTTGCTGGTTTGACCCACAGACTCTTTGAGAGTAATATACTGTGGCGGAGTGTTAACAATTGACCTACAATGGTGGCAGGTGCATTAGTGTATGGCGGGACCTGTCACTAGTAATGGTTTGCAACAGGATTAAAAAGCATTACCTCTGTGATTTCAGTGAGACTTTCCCTCTGAAATATGTTATCTTCATTGTTAGTGAGATAGTGGTGTCGGCCATCTTAAACATGTTTATGGTTCAATGTGTCTGCAGTCACAGGACCTACACAGTCAAGTCTCGTCTATTTTGTCTTTGATGATCCGGTTGTTCTATGAAACATACATTTTGTGTGGGAACCATCATGATATTATGTTAATTCCTCCATTAATCTATTTATTCGTTATTCCAGTTCTCTGTGTTGTTTTACGGGGAACTGACTGGCCATATGACATAGTATTGTGCATTACATATTCTAGGACACTGCAGGGTTCTTTCTAAAATAAGCAACTAGGGATTCAGCAATTGTTACAAGTTTACACATGGTTTTATTATCTTTAGATGACATTTACAATGTAAATTGATTAAGTATTAATATGGTGATTCACTAATGCAAACATTTTGCTTGTCCAGCCAAAACCCCAGGGAACCAGTACATATAAGCGGTACATGATAGTAATAATTTAAAAGTTGTTCTGTTCTGACCCAGGTTTTAATTTTTAAATTAATAAGATTATGTTCTATAAAGACTACAATAACTATTATAGAAAGTAGAAGGCCAACTAAATTGCTCAGTTACTCTTTTAAACTCATAATATTGTTCCAAAATTGAAAGTTACCACCAAGCAACGTGTTCAATTGGTAAACAAAACAACAATTTTTCAAAACAGGTTTATTGACGGTATTGCTGATTCTTGCTGAGTTAGTCACAGTGCATTTGCTTGTTCAATGTTCTCCTATTCTAGACTGCAAACTCCCTTTTACAAATTAGCTAATGTCATGTAGATAAATATACACCTTCCCATTAATTAGAAGCTTGCATTCAAATGCCACCAAACACTATTCTTTCCCTTACCTTAACCTTATTCTACTGGGAGATTGCAAAACTGGCCAAATAGATGCATGTTTTTGCCCTAGCTGATCAGTTAACCATTGATGTGTTGCAGATATTTCCGATCCCTGGCGAATGGAGAGACTCCCCCAGTGAAAGAGAGGCTGGAGATGCCCGTTGCGACACAGAAGACAGACACAGGCCTGACACCGGGTCTGCTTCGAGTTCTCAACAAACAGGTGGGAAGTTGAGACAAACTAAAGTTCACACATTGAACATATTGTAACTCCGTGTTCACAGCTTAAATACTAAAGCAGAATAATTCTTCTAATAAATGTAAAATAATACATTAAATGTGTTAATAATCATTATAGTAAATATGCTTAGTGCTAATTTTAGTTAGAAAGTTACATTCTGTATCCACATACATTTTGTCCCAGCTTTCAGTTCACTCATACAAAATGAACAAAGTAAAGGTAACTAATATAGTGCAGGGTCCAATCCTCAGGATTGCTCAAAGCGCTATACGATACGATACGATACGATACGATACGATACGATACGATACGATACAATACAATACAATACAATACAATACAATACAATACAATACAATACAATACAGCTGTACAATACAGCTGTACAATACAGCTGTACAATACAGCTGTACAATACAGCTGTACAATACAGCTGTACAATACAGCTGTACAATACAGCTGTACAATACAGCTGTACAATACAGCTGTACAATACAATACAATACAGCTGTACAATACAATACAATACAGCTGTACAATACAGCTGTACAATACAGCTGTACAATACAATACAGCTGTACAATACAATACAGCTGTACAATACAATACAGCTGTACAATACAATACAGCTGTACAATACAATACAATACAGCTGTACAATACAATACAATACAATACAGCTACAATACAATACAATACAATACAATACAATACAATACAATACAATACAATACAATACAATACAATAATACAATACAATAACCTTTAACAGTCCCAAATAGTAAATTCTCATGATAGATATTCACATAACACAACAATATTAGTATTAACAATGTAGCAATAGTAGTACTGCTCCCATTGTATTCCCCGTCCTCCCTGATCAATTTCCCCTCCCAGAGTTCATGTTTAACAGCGTAATAGAAGTTGGAAGAAAAGTTACAATAGTGGTACATGCGTGCCCTGTTGGATGTATATCTACAACCAGATTACGCAACATAGTAACATGTGTGCAGTGGGTGAGAGGTGTCCTTTAACGTTCCTTCTGTCGTCTTCAGCACACATGTTTCATAAAGTTTGACCTTTACATGAGCAAACAACAGTGATAACAGTTATGATAACAAAACATACAACATTATTACATCGACACCATATATATATAATTATGTATATATTGGCTTCAGAACCTTGTTATGTGTTCAAAATTGTCGAAGTTTATGCCACAGTCAGGGGTGCAAAATATATGCATACATATTATATGGGCTTGATTTTTATTTCAAATATTCATAAGAGGAAGACAAAAAACCACATATTTCATTCACAAATACTTGCATTTCTGTAACAGTTGACTGAGCGTCATGTAAAATGAAGACTATATTTTGAACAAACTGTGTACATTGTTTAAGCTGGGTCCAAAGAAGTCGGTTCCACTGCGTTTGATCGAGGACAAATGGAAGGATCTTGGTCTACCAAAGGAACAGTTTGATGAGTTGACAAGAATTGGTGGATTCTCAGACACAGTTGACTGGCTCAAGTTCTTCTCCCTGGCCTGCTCAGCCCTTGGGGAGGTAAGTGGAGGTTGTAATCTGACTAATGCAGTTGTTATCTGACTGATGCAGTTGTTATCTCACTGATGCCATTGTTATCTCACTGATGCAGTTGTTATCTCACTGATGAAGTTCATATGTAACTGGTGCAGTTGTTATCTGACTGATGCAGTTGGTACTGACTGATGCAGTTGGTATCTGACTGATGCAATTGTAATCTCACTCATGCAGTTAAAATCTCACTGATGCAGTTAAAATCTCACTG
This sequence comes from Ridgeia piscesae, assembly GCA_025642075.2. NCBI lineage: Eukaryota > Metazoa > Annelida > Polychaeta > Sabellida > Siboglinidae > Ridgeia > Ridgeia piscesae. The sequence goes on from JAODUO010000270.1 coordinate 266,021, forward strand.
ATGCAGCTGCTATTAGACTGATATAGTTGTTGTCTGACTGATGTTGTTGTAATTTCACTGATGCAGTTGTTATCTCAATGATGCAGTTGTAATTTCACTGATGTTGTTGTAATTTCACTGATGCAGTTGTAATCTCACTGATGCAGTTGTAATCTCACTGATGCAGTTGTAATTTCACTGATGCAGTTGTAAGATACAATGTTACCAACGTGTTTATAATCTAACAAATACATCAATTTATTGTCCCGACAGATTTCGAATATGTATATAGCTAGACTCAAGTGAATCAAGTGTGACCAGCAGAAATAAAATTATTTACTGAAGTCCCTTTTAACCATCATGAATATATCTTTGGCTTCAGAACATCACTGATGCCATGGTAGCCATCTGCGAGATCCTCACTGCTGACCCTGAAGGTGGCGCTGCACGTATTCCATACCCGTTATTCCAAGAGCTATATCGCTATCTTGCTGAAGTAGACGGGGAGATCTCCCAAGAACACACCAAGACAGTCTACGGTTATTTGGCGTACTACGTGTATGTAATCAATCAATCGTCATATTTGGAAGCTCTAAAAATTCAAAACAGAAAACACGATGTTCTGAACAACTGTGTTTAGACGTTTATTTGGGCTATTGGTGTAGTTAATTAGGTTCCATGTGAACTTTTTGTAGGATGTTGTTGTATCTGTACATGATTTTCATGTAAAAAGGCATTCTCACGTGGGACATATTTGACTCTCTAAGTGTGTAGCCTATGCATAAATACATAGAGTTAGCAAAATCGTGTGCGGTGGTGTACACTTTACCAGCGCCGCATTTAGCATGTTGCCCATGCTATGAATACGTGAGGATCAATTTGCTGTGACAGATAAAAATATCAGAAAGACAGCCTCTAGACAACAGTGTTTGTGTATCATCGTAACAGTGAACACAATGGATAAGTATATAAGCTGTTCACTTAAGAAGTGAGGACAGTTAACTTTCAGTTAATAATAATAGTAATATATTTTATTTGATACCTCTTATAACAGTGAGCTTTCCACACCACACAATTGATGTGTGAAAGTCACACGGAGCTTCAAATGATAACACCACTTACAAAGAGGGTGTATGTTAAACTGAGGGCATACTGACTGGCACCCAATTCTCATACCTCGGGGGGGGTGGCTACTGAGACAAGGGCTAGAGACACGGGGGCTAGTGGGATATCCTTTTGAACAGAGCCATAAAGTGTTTTCTATTTACGTCATGGTTCATTCTCATCACTTGTTCTTTTTCTCATTTCTAGGGACAAACAAGATGGCTTTGTTCAACCAAGAAACTTTACAACTGGAGATTGCCCGAAACTGTCTGGATGATTTTGCCAGAGGAATCACGACATCTTCCAGTAAATAGGAAACTGTTGCTGCGCTGTGTTAAGGACTGCTAATGTATGATAGGCAGGGTAACTACATTGTCTTACATCAGGTAGTTACAAATACACCATCCTGAATGCCGGTTTGTATGTTTGTACGTTTGTACATGCACCTGTTTTAGCATGTGAAGACTTTTGGACAGATGTTTGCCACCATTGCCTCAGTGTTAGATTGTTTCAATTGAATACAACATTATATTTCAAGAGCAGTGCTGTAATCAGTTTGATATGACATGTTATTTCTTGTTGGTTTTGTTGTATTACAATTTTGTGAATGCAGAGTAAAAACAGTAAAATTATAGTTATCATTGTAATATTGCGACACGCTGTTCATTAAACATTCGTAAATAATCATTATGTGATTGCGACAGTGAAAACACAATTTCATGTAGCAATTCACCATCTTCATGACCTGTGTTTTATACCAGTTTCACGTTTGGCAGTGAACCGTTTAGGCATTTAAAAAATGTTTCCTGTCTCACAACCGATTCTTTGTTGAATTCCAACTGCAGTGTACCCTAATTCTATTTAGTTGGGTTTGGTTGCCAATCTTCCAATGCATCAGTATCTTAAAATAAGTTTTAATGGAAATAATTATATTTACACCATATTTGCACTGGTACAGACATGTAATTATACTTTAGATTTATTATTGTAGCTTTCCACATTTAATAACTTCTGTAGTACCCGCATCTTCAGGAATGAGACTTCAGAGGTGCAACATATAAATATTATACATACCCGGTAATCATGATTAGGGACAATCAAGGGTTATCAATACAGCAAGGGGCCACCCAAGATTTAGGGAGGGATTGCAATTTAAAATCAACCTTGAGATTTTATGAAAGGTAGGTATTAACTAGGTATGACTCAGATGATTTTAATGTGACGGGGTGTTAATTCTAACTTTTGGGTGTAGCTACAGATGTGTTTTTTCCAGTGTTAACTAGATATAGTGATGTTCCTGTATTTCAAAATTAAGAGACTAATTTTCAACAGTTTAACGCCAAACTATACCAGAGGACGTACTGAAAGCACTTTGGCCCAAGACAGATGGTGCTAGGTGGCACCTTGTCTGCCCTGCAGGATTGCTATCAAAACGTGACGTCAGCTACCTCAGTAGCCGTTAAATAAATCATAATTATCCCAACTTAGATGACCCGCCACATGTCACCTATCTTATGTCGTGCTATTACAGTCCTTATACAAAGATTGATCTTTATCATAATGCAAACATTCCATGAATAGATGCATTTAGTACTAGATCTATCAAATATACGTTTTAATAATAGCACAATTTATGATTTTGTCATCTGTCACATAACTGGTGAATGTTCCATTTGGTTTCATTAGTTATGCCTTTTATATCTGCCAGTTCCAAAATTCTGTTTATCTATCTGCCGTGATTCTGGGTGTTTGTGTGTGTTCCATTTCCATGACACTTCTTATATATTTTAAAGGTAGCCAAATATATTGGCTAAGAAATAATAAATTATACTTATTAAATTAATGCCTATAATTATTTATATTCTTAGCAAACCGAGTTCAGTGGCAAGTAAGAATCATTGGAACAATGTCATTACCAACATCTAAGTACAATCAAATACAGAGAAATCTTACTTGGCAATGCAGACCAGCCAATAAAGGGGTTGTTGGGTAGAAAGGGTGTATCACTTGCTTGTAGCAGGGTCATTCACCATCCACATGGCCCGGGATTTCTTTCAGTGCAGTATTTAGGTGGCGAGACATGAACCTTATATTGTGTCCTATATAACCTGTTGTGCCACTACACTTAGGAGAAATAATACACAGCTCAAGTTGCTTTGCTCCCCCCCCCCCGTAAGACCTGTTGGCCTATATTACCAACACGCAGATGATGAACGTGCACACACTTGGCTGGAGCACATCTCGTGCAACCAATGCACATACAAATGCATGTAACCACCAGATGTAGGCAACTTCAACCTAATCTGAAATATAACCCTAGCCAGCCATTTATGTGGATAAATTTCTAGAAACTCCTGTTTGATACCACCAGGTAAGAGATACATGTTAAAGGACATGTGATTAGCAGTGTCCGTCACACTGAAGCTTAGCAAAGACACAGCAGACAAATACTCAATTCAAGGAGTGTAATGTAATAGAATAGATACCATAAGAAAAATTATTTTTTTACACTTTGGAGTCTGGTAGCATATCTTCCACGATGCCTGAGGCCTGTCCAATTGCTTCCTTGAACGGTTCTGATGAACAAAATTGGCAACAAGTTTATTGATAAAAATAAGTTTAGTTAGTATTTGCAGTATGCTTCTCAACTTCCCCAAGAAACGTGGAAACAGCGAGTGGCAAACGACTCCTCCAGAGGGAGCCACTATTGCATTCCCTTTATTGTTGCCATAACCAGTGACAGCAGGAATGAAACAGAGTTAACATTAAAAATAGTGCACTACCTGCTGCCCTTGGTTTGCTGCTCTGTAGATGGTTGTACGTGGGGTAGCAAGTACATTAATGCCCTCTGAAATGTGTATGACAAAACAAAAATTCATGGAAAACATGTTACAGAACTTGGGCAAACAAAGAACTCTGGGGCGGGAACAAACGAAAACTAGAGCGAACATAAATGTTGCACATTTTATTATCCATGCGTTCACCTCATATCATCACATCCTTTAATGCGCTGACGTGAACAATTGTCCAAACACACTAATCCGGAACGCCTTCTTGTATGTACTCCGCCGTATGATAAAAAGCTTAAAATGTGATTCTACACACTATTGATCTCTGCTGTTTCTCATCTACATTCTTACAAGGTGCACAGTTGTTTCAATATTAACTAGTCCAAGCACAAATACACCAAGGCATCCACTTCACCTGTCGATTATGTCGACTCATCACTGCAAATGGTTTATTAAAATGCACAGCAAAGATATGAATGTGTTACATTTCATGGTAAAATCTATCCTCCAGGTAAACATATGAAACTGTGAATTGTAAATGGTTGTTTAAAAATAGCACCGATGCAGGTTAAGCAAGGGTATCAAAACAAATAGTAACAGAACTAGTTGCATCGTACAAAGTAGAAACAGGTGTGGTGTTCACTGCAAATGTCAGCCTTCTCAGGTGGCAACAAAACCAGTCGACAGAAATCTTAAAATAGACACTTGTTCTAAGAACGAAGCCAGATACCTGGCTAGGGGACACTGCCTGTTGCCATCCATTGCCGTATTGAGTTTCGCCTCAGTTAATGGTTGCAGTCAACGAGACACCCAGCCATGGCAACATGCCACAGGAGGCATCTCCACACTGGTTATGTCAATCTCATGACAACATTCATTTTTCTGGCTCACCAAACAAACTACATGAAATAAAAAAAATTAAAAGAAATTAACATACTTTGGAGCTTAACTTTGTGAAACATACTGGTGTCATGTGTATTGGCTTAGATTTTGGCGGGATAATTTGGTTGTGGACAGTGGGCAGGTGGCATTCCTGGTCTCTCTCCATGGTAGGGGCTCTCTATGCTCCAAAATATGTTAAATTCTTACAAAATAACCCAATCTTGAAGCCATGAACAATATAAAAAAAATTCATACTGGTTTTCTGGTTAATAATAATGCATATTTTTCCAAATATTTTGTTCCTGTTCCAACAGGTCAAGTATTTATCACGGTACTTCCACATCTACCATAACTGCAGGCATGCTGGGACGTCACGATTGGGTTGTAATGCAATTAAATGATGTATTAGAATTGTCACCATAACAATGAGTAGGCAGTCATAACAATGCAAGAAGCTTTGTGTGTACCTATCAACCACCAGGGGGCGGATGCTAATGAAGGATTGACGAGCAGTAAAATTTGTTTCCGGTGAATGACAATGGGAGATACTACTGGCGATTACATTACACAAACTGTCAAGATCTGCGAGACCAGCGAGCTAGCTCCTCCATCATGGGCCACAGACAGCTGAAGCAGTCCCCAAGCAGAACAACAGCACAGGCAACGGCAACACTGATATCACGTTTCTATTCGACATGTGCAGTAATGAGAGAACTCTGAGGACAACCTTGCACTGAGACAGATCAATCCATGCTAATAATTAGCCAGTTTGATGGATCGCCAATAACAATGCCCCAGTCCATACACAGACGCAGTGACGTACTAATCCAGTTATGAGTGACGACCTGCAGGAAATTGCCTCTGTTTTTAGCACAAGTACAAGGCAGCGGGCCACCGGGGCTGCATACAGTCCTCCCGCTAATTTGATATGCCACACAACATGCACCTCAGCCAAACATATCTCATTTTCCCCTCGCCACGACAACGGAGGGATATGTGCTGTTTATCACTCACACGCTGACGCAGATGGTAATATATCTCAGTTTTATTGAGCACCGGGGCACGCGCACACACCGCGTTTATGTACTTAAATGCTAAAGTAGAATGGATGCAGACTGCGAACCATTGGCTTAACTTAAGGACTTTGAGTGCACGACACTGAAACAAAGTACAGCAGGAATTAGGTTGAACGATTAGCTGAAGTTGATCATGTCTCTCTCGCTCTGTCCATCAATGACAGAAGCCATATTTCTCGTGACAGCCTCATTCTGGAGGTGGTGGTGGTGGAGCATAATTGGCGTTGAACTCGGGCATCTCTTCACCGTTACTCCCGGTGAAGACTTTTGGTGCCTGCTGCGCCTGATCGTACCGGTCGTCTACCTTCTCTTCCTTCACTCGCACCTCACCGTAACCGTCAAACGACTGACCGTCACCAACACCATCTGGTATCTCCGGAGGACCACCGTGTCGGTTGCGCGAGCGACTCCGCTTTGAATGGTCACGGCTGCGTCGTCGTTTGCGGTCGCGTGGTGACCGACTACGACGTGTTCGTGACCGACTTCGTCTACGCCTACGTTCATCTGCAATAAAAAACACAGATTTACTCATGTGGATTAATCTGCCGTATGAAACACACACTTGCTATAATACTAATGTGGGTTCTACATAACATGAAACTGAAGCTCTGAAATGCTTAACTGCCTATTTTGTATGACTTTATCTAGTAACTCCAAATGTCAGGAGATGAATGTCCTGGTAATGGAGAAATGTAAAAAGAATTATAGCAGGATTTGAGAAAAATCAACTCATCCTTACCACAAAGGTGAATAAAAGTAATATGCACTTTTTATTGGACCAGTATCCTTCATAACAAAACACACCCTCTGCCAGTAAGTAATGAAGCACATGTAGTAGACTGAGGCAAAGTGAAGAGTCGGTGGTGGATCTAGTCTCTACTCTCTCAATCAACAGTCCACAGTCCCCTGTACTGCCGAGCTACTATGCCACACATTGTTTGTAGCCTGTCTTCCACTCACCGTCTACACCGCGACTCCGACTACGCCTGTGACGTTCTCGGCTCCTTCGTCTCGGCTTCCTGTCTCGACTCCTACTCCGGGGTCGTTCACGACCTCGACTCCGTGACCTGAAAAGAAAAACGTAACATCACCTTGAGTGTGTGGAAGACATAATCTGTGGGCTGTTTCTGCCATCAGCACTGGTAGTTAATTTGGAAAACAAGTAGAATGACCCAGCCAACATGTCGCATCCACTGTTCAGTAAGCATCCAATTTTGTTAGAACATTCTTCAAAAATACTGGCTATCAGAATGTGACCACCTGAGGTCTGAGAATAATAAAAACGTGTGCATGATGAGGCCATTATAAATATACAATAATTTTTTCTTCATTTCTGCTGTTGAGACTTTATATTATATTTTGTTTATAAACCTGTGGGCTCATTTAAAAAATACTAATGCGAACACTGTTCCTAAAATTTAACAACAGATTGTGTTTTCTTTACACCTGAAATTAGTCAAGCGTGCCAAAAACAACCGTGTAACACTGTTGTGACAGATAGTCGTGAAAACACGTTAGAGACAATGTTCATGTTTTGTGTCAAATTGGTGGTGAAAAATTACTTTAAAATATTTTAATTAAAAACAGCTGGTGTAGTTTCCTTGCGAGATCATTATTTGACAGAATCAGGCTGTCACTATCCTGATCATAAGCAAAACCAAGATTAGTCATGGCAACCATGTTTACATGTGTGCATTACATTTCTTAGATGACGAACATTTGCCAGGTCAACTTTACCATACACTTCTCATTAATTCATAGTCCTTTGTTTTTGGTGAACAGAAAGTGTTTATGGTCAAATCGTTACAGAAAACCATATAATTAATACAATTTTATTGTTGCAGGTGCAATTTTGTGAGTTCCTCACACCTGGTCATCTGGTTGCTAGGTAGCCATGCACTGGGACAGTAAAATGTACATTGAACTAATTGTACTTGTAATTGTAATTCAATTTAATTTGAATCCATAATGACGAAAACAAGTGAAGCCTTGGATTTTCTCCAAAATTATGTCGTTATTTCAGTATCACCCTCAGGTGTGCAGTGCTGGGAGACCCTACCTTTCTCTACCCCCAAATCCAATCTCATCGTCACGACCTTCACGTCCTGAGAACTTTGTATTGACATCTGGACCTCCCTTGCGTGTTCCCCCCAAGCCACCTCCTGCAAGCAGAATATTCATCATATACATTGACACAGACAACAACACAGTTGCCCCTCATTATAACACAGTAGTCAGGGTCCACAAAATGGTACCATGTTATAAACCGGACGCATTATAGAGTATTCCACCAAAATCGTCACAAAAGCTTCAAAACAAAAATATGTATTGAAAACTTGCTTGCTGGTGCAAATACAAATGCTGGCAATGTTGTTGGTACTATCTGGCTTGTCTTAGATGTAAATAAATACGTTCCAGGCTTCCAGCTAAGTGAAGTGTACATTTCCATCAAATGTCACATTACAACTGCATTATAATTTATAATGCTAGTTCTTCTCTCTCGCTCTTTCTCACTCTCCCCTCACATAAAAACCCTTCAATTGATAGAAGTTCAAGTTTCTATGTATACTGTATACACAATGTTTGAAAGGGCAAACAGGGAGTCGTTGACTTTTTAATATCAGTAGACATCAATCACCTCACAAGACATTTGTATTATTCCAGAAATAGTTTTGTCAGGATAATGGTTTGCTTCAGTGCAGGTACATCACATGACCAGAATCATGTGATACCAGCTAAAGGCCTAAACTGAGACATTGGACAAGAGCTCATACAAATCTTTCTCCAGCATGTATTACATGATGCTGGACATATGACACACTTGTGGCCTCACAACCCAGTCAGTTGACAAAGATTTAGACTGCTCATGCAAAAATGTCAATGCTCAGAAATTATTTGTTATTGTAGTCCAAACAAATACATTACATCAGTCGAGATGAACCAGTAGTGTATACCATGATCTTATGTCACACTAGCCAAATTACCTGACTTTGCACAGGTAAGAGAGATGTAGTAGTCGTACTCTATAATCGTACTCCTACTTTCAGAGTTACCATACTCTATTACATTGGTTCAAAAAGCTAAGTAATCATATTCGTACTCAGTAACATTATCAAAGTAATCATACTCATGATTACTTCTCACGATTATATTTTTTCATATAAACAGTTACTGGAATATATATTAGACAAAATGAAATGGCAATATCAGATCTAATAAATGTAATATTAATTGAGCTATGAATTTTCTATTACTATTGAGCATTTCACTTGCATGAACATTCCGTCAGATTTCCCTAATTAATACCTTCTCTCCCCAGAGAAGCCATACCTCATGCTTACTGTAGTCGAACAAAGTTATATTGTGACAGTCTCTGGAAAGCACTGCAGTAGATATGCATTCCCATCATATAGCTTTGTAAATCTAGAAGCCATGCCACTGATCGAGTCTGGCGGTTAGCTGCTAAATCCATGTCTAGTGTGTTTAAGTGTAAACTGTAAACCTGGTGGTACTTGTACTTAATTACATTTGTATTGTATTCACCCATCTCTGACAGGAAACAACACATATGATGTCAACAAATTCAACCTCACAGAACAGTCCCAAAATCCTGCGCACTGGAATATGTGTAACATAAGAAACCACAAAGCAAAGCAATTCTGAAACAGCGGTATCCAGTCCTTGCGACTATTCAGAGCACTTTTGAGAAAGACAAACAAGTTGGGAGGCACTAACCTAGCCTGCGTGGCCGCCATCCTTTCACTGTGCGCCCGCGCTCCACATCAACCAGCACACGACGCCCATCGATTTTCTTTCCATCTGCATGCTTGTACGCAACTGAAAAACACCCGACAGCTGCTATAGCAACAGACGACACACAACCACCTAGCCACCCACAGAACGTGTCTAGACCCTGAAATGAGAAAGGATCACCGGATGAACATGCTAGGCTCATGCTAACCGTAAGCTAAAAATATTAAGTTTGGTTACATGAAATGAAAGAACTTTTCCGATCTAGGAGAAAAAGACTGACTAAAAACAATCAATCAAATGGCTGAACAAGAGTGAGCCAGACAAAGTGTCACTGAAAGAGCGCGAACAAAATTAATGGATCTAGGTGTATGCAAAAGTTTTGGGTTACAAACAAAGTCTGTAACAGGAAATTACTGAAAAAGTGGACAAATGGCATTTTAGATACAAAAAGATTGCTGAAATTACTCTATTTTGTTACTGAACAAGGACAATGACTGGATTCACAGGACGATCTCGGCAGAATTTGTAAACATAAAAACTTGCGATAAACTGTGAATTTAAATGTTAATTTCTGACTATGGGGTTTACATGCATGTGACCACATGGTACGTTTTCATTTAACATGACAATGTCCGCAACCATCCTGCACAGTTGTGGACACATTGCTGCCTGTTCTCAGGTGATGTCACAGCTAAAAGATGCACCATTATCATTACAATAGGTAGAGGTAATTTCTTAGTCTTCACTCAGAGCACTTCAAACCACCAGGAAAATTAACAGAGCAAGGTGTGATTTCATAACAGAAACACAAGGTTTGAGAAAGTCAGAAATGATGCATCTGTAAGCAGTGACATCACCCGGGTTCACACAGCGGGTATATCGTAGATCTGCGCCCCTGTAAGCGTCCTCTGGTTCTTCACACTGCATACCTACCTGCTGACCTGGGAGTGCGGCAAAAACGAGACGTGAAAGGTTAACAAATGAAGAAGTCAGCGTAAAGTGAGGAGGCAACTTACGCGAGAGTGCGTCACAGTTTTTGTGCCCTCCAGCCACACATTTCAGTTGGCCATCGAAGTTAGTGGCATGGCGGGGTGACCCGCCGGTCAGGTCAGATGCCTCATCAACCGTTACGTCCAGCCACTACTTACCCGGCTTACCTGAACGGTTGCCGTGACAACAAGCCACACCTATCACTTACTCAGCGCAACAACGCACAACAAATGCTGCTGCACTTTAGCCTAAACACAACGCCAACACTGCTCCATTTTCTTCATCAAGGGATAGGTGTGACTCGTTGCCTAGCGTTAGTTTATTTCCTGAATACAGGACCCCCAGTCTATTTGTTTTATTCTCCCACCCCAGTCTAATTATGGCATGCTAAATCAGGAATGTCTAGTAATATTCAATTTGGAAATAACTAGATACCAAAATGAAACGTCATTGTGCATTACTAAAAAAATTGTTTTGCTAGAGTTTATAACTGTGTGCCATATAACTGTCTGAAAAGATATAGCATTTGATTTACAGTTATTAACACTTTGCTCAATTATGCTTCTTGTTGGCTTATTCTTTTTTGATATGTAACATGTTAAACGCCCCCTATCCCTGACCACCCTTATAAATAGCCTCTCCTGTGTATATCCATGCCTCCCGATATGTACAGCTCTCTCAAAGAGACTGTCTGAATTGCCAAGAGTATAATCTCCTCAAACCCTGACAATGTCAACAAATTCTCAACAGAGATATGCCACTCACTTTCGGGCATAAAACATTAATGCTTTTCCTAACCGGTGGTGACATGAATGAAGACACTAAGGCTGCTAACAATACGGACACCTCTCCCTGGGGCATGGTCTTACCACCTCATACAAACCTATCGCTTCAAACGAACCAATAGGACAGTGAGAATGTGTTTGCTATGCGGATGTAGGCACACTGTGCTCTATCCCACCAACGTACCAGCATTTCTGAAGGGCAAACAAATAAGAACTGTGTTAAAAGCAGCACGTGCATGACTCTTGATACCTGTTGTAACGCTTCTCATGCACTTTATCTCATTTCGAGAACGTACATTCAAAAGCTGTCATCTGATGGCTATCACCATAAACGAAACGTGTTACTTTTCGCTGTCATAAAAACATAAAGTAACGGGACTTACTTCACCTAGTGCAAAATATTTACTTGAACACTGTTCAGTTCAACCTACACGGCAACTATTTATTAAAGCCATACTAGTAGCAGAGATGTAAAGAAAGTGACTGGAACATCCCAGTACATAATCATACCTTTATTTGTTTCCAAAACAACTCAACATAAAAAGTCCTTGTTTAGTCATAAGCAGCATTAATGCCTATATTGTATATATTCACTAAACATAAAATGGCCTGTAATTTAAAGATAATCATGATGGTAATTTGTTGCATCTGCTACATGTACAGCTTTAATCAATGCTGCAATTTAAATTCAAAGATGTGTACCAAGTCAATGGTGGATTCTAACTATTCTAACTTTTAGTGTTATTACAATGCAGATCTACATTCTGTCCAACATCCCAGAAATACCATGATATACCCAGTACTTTCATACGTGTACAACACCACACTCGACCCAGTGAGAGACCACAGCACAACATATACACACAACAGAGCTACAGAAACCAACACAACATCAGGAAGACCACATGTTAGAGTTGGTAACTGGTTTCACTTTCATAATCGATCATCAGTTGGCCAAACCGATCAATTATAATTATTATTATAGTCTGTTTGTGATTGGTCATTTTAGGTTGGATTCCTGAGTGACAGCACTAGTAGAACACACAGTTACACACTGGGGACAGATGAAGCAACACTGTATAGTGTATATATGAAATGATCACCTAGAGAAAATGACTGAATGGTCCTGCAATATTTATATATTTAATCTTTGTGTGAAGTGAGGCTTTTGAATATGCCGTGTTTTGAAGATGAAAAAATTGCAAAATGTTTGGTTATTCATTAATCATTCATACATGTTACTATAAACAAATCTTTGTGTAATCAAAATGATCATTGATCACATTGATTGATTAATGGACTGGAAGCATGACAAACCTGATTACAGGTAGTCAGACCTATCCTGCAATACACCTTAAGTGTATACACGTTGCAAAGCTACATATTTACAACCAGAATTTTAACCAGTATCGCATGTTATTTTAACCTAAATTAAGCATGTAATGGAACATACAACAAACCTTAATGTGCATCACATTTTAAACTGTTTGGTTACCAAAAATAAAAATGCTTTGGTAATGAAATAATGTATGCTACTTCTACAACCACTTTACAAATTGCTCAAGGATAAACTAATAATTCTTATTGTTTGAATATGAATTTTTTTGTTTTTATTGATATAAATCTCCAAGTACTTCTTGTTGACATAAAAAAGTGGAATCACATTTTAATTCACCAAATTATTTTTGGCAGTATAAAATCACGCCACGAGGCATTGTCTTACAACTGTTACAAGGTCAAGGAAACAGAACTGTGCAGAACAAGAACACTTCTTTGCGAGTCAGTTAGCATAGAGCTCTCTACAACCACAAGCTCCTTAACTCCCCCATAGCAACACATCACCACTGGCGTTTAATCAATACAAATTTGCTACTGAAGATCCAGAGTCAAATGTCACAGAGGTAATATTTCTGGTGTTAACAAGCTTGGGTAGCGCCTGCTTTTCTCTCTGATCCTCCAATACTGGTGGAAATCACAAATCCGCGTTTGACATAGAAACAACATGTGTACAGAAACAAGATAATTTGGATATAAATATATAAGTTCAATACCATGACTCCTTTAACACTGCACAACTGCAAACACAGTGCACCTGTTGATTCTACCCTACCACACCCTACATGTAGCTGCTTTTCAACATGCTTTTACATTTTTTTAGACTTAACTGCAAGTAACTAATCATCAAGTGATTATGATGATGTATAAATAGTTCTTATTAATGTCAAGCCAGAATGAGTTTGAATTATCATTTGATTACTGCATAGAATACATTTGCAATTTACAAGTATTTAACCTCAACTTACAGGAAAAGGTTGAAAGAACATCAATTATTCATCAAATTTGGTCATAGTGCCACTTCCTGAAATACCAGCTCACTTAGTAGTTACTATAGGACTGACATGTTAGTTCACACAATGTCTGCTTGGAGTCCAGCAGGTGTCATTCTGCATAGGGTAAACGACTGATGTCAATACTAACAAGCCCACCAAAACTAGTCACAAGCAATGAGATATACACAGCCATACACTTCATGCAATTTTTACATCTCTCATTACTGAACTAACTTGCCAATTATTTCCCTGGAAACAACTACTTTATTTTTACACATGTACATATGAAATTTAAATATAATCTGCATATGTCTGTTTTTGTCACTCAGCGCCATAACCAGCCAGTCAGTCACTAACCAATAATGGAAGCAGAGAGAGGAGAAAAAATCAATACCCCTGTGACCCTCGGTGACACATCAATTGCGGTAAAAGATAACAATGCAAAATAAGTGGATAGCCACCATTTGAAACAGCACAGGAGACTGAAAAGTATACATTTTGCAGGGAGCAAATATGACAAGCAGGTCTGTAGTCTACGGGAGGCCGGGAATTGTGGCATTATGTCAGTGACATGGTCTAATGGTATACACTGGTGGCCCCAGTTGTAAAAACAAGTAAGTGCACTTATAATAATTGCATTATTTACTTTAGCTCTCCACGCAATGTTGAATGGATTGTGCCAGTGATACTCTCTCTGGTATGTGCACAAAGGCATGAATTACACAAGATGTGACTGATGCATATAAATTCATCATAACTCGATTTCCAATAATTGTGTTACTAGCTTTAGCCTCACCGCACGAATGATTGGTTTGAACAATTGCGTCTGTGTGCTGCATTGTGGCATGCCCTTGTGAATTCTTCAAGGTGTATATATAAAGCCATCAGTTTCAGGGAGGAGCACGCATGTCATAAACCCATCTCTCTGTGCCTTGGGGAGACTCAAATGGTCAGTGTTTATATAGCAACCAGTAATTACAATTACTTTGATGACACGCCAATGAAAGTGCTCACAAGCTGGGTTAGATGCACTCCTTCAATCAGCAAGACATACAGCCATAAAACTAATTGAGATAAATATTTTACTGAATTAACAAAGGTAACAAAGTTCTCAAACACAATGGTCAAACGCTTAAATGCGAACACAAACGTAGTATCAGTTGGTAGTCCTATAACATGAGAAATTGCACACACAGAAGTTCTAGGAAGTGTAGCAAAACTTGCTCGTGAATGCCAAACTTCACAGTTGTATTGGTTACATATGTTGTAATGTTGTAGGCATATACGGAGTTGACATGCTGGCCAGTCTAGTTGAGGAGAGTGGTAATTCATACACCATGTCACAAGCTATGGCACTGGCATTGCTTTGCCACATCACTACATCATTTTCACATTTGATAGCTAATAATAATAATAATAATAATAGCTAAATCTGACATCATCTTAGGTAAACTATTTCCGTGCAATTGCATTAACATTCTCCCTCGTTTCATGTTTATATCTCTGTCACCCTCAAGTAACCCCATGACCCTCTTTGTAGATGTGTAACATCTCCCATACATCACATGAAAACACTTTCAATCCTTACACCATAGATGAAACAAGCAATGCATGTGGTTCTAACGTAAACAAATTAGCAATATATCCAGGTAGTTCAAGTACAGCTTATGTTTATTTTCGTGCCTCCTCAACACAGCTACCCAGAGGGTGAGCAAGAGTTGTGACGGTGGAGAGCCTCATTTCAAAGAGACGTAAACTTTAATTAAGAGTGCTGCCACACTAAGCCAAATCCCTGAATGTCTTCAGAAACACCACCCATTACTGGCTATTTGTAATTCACTCGTCCAACCAATCGTTATTTCAATCATTATTTGCATATCTTGTGAGGTTCGTTGCTCTGTCCACAAGTGAGCATCTGGATCCAGGTAAGTTGTTCAGTTATTACAAATTTGACGTTTGTTACTTTTCGCCACGAATGCGACAGTGTTCAGTGTCTGTGCAGCCTGTTCAGGGGGACAGTTTGTGGACCCATTAAAAACCAATGTTTGTTGTGACAATTTCTCATCTGTGCAAACATTCTGTGACATTCTCGTGACACAGGTGACCTACAGCAAGGTGGTAATGAAATAGTAACATCGACACACGGTCCACTCAAATACACATTACCTGGCAATTGGCAATGATGGAATTATGTAAATGAATAGCACCTATGAGCAGACAGCTGCGAACACTTCCCGGAAAATGGAATGTGCTATCCAATTGAACAGGCCTGCTGTTGGCTAGCTGAATGAAATGTTGCATTTTATCAGCTATTACACCGGCTACGAATTATGTATTTACCCTAGGATCGACCGGAACACGACAGATTGCACAATCAGTTGAGTTTATTTTTGTTTGGGGGGAGATCTGAGCTGTACAGCAAATGCCATCAAACAATCAGGAGTACAGAAACTCTGCAGGGCCTTCTCCCAAGACAAGCCAACCTAATGGACTACCAAGATAGTGACTGCAGATAGCTGGGTGCAGCAGTGCATGTACAGCTGCTGTAGATGTGTGACGCTATCAGAGTTGAACAAACTAAACCTTCCTCACCAGAACCATCAGCAGCAGACCGCCACCACTGCATCACCCAAACCAAAGGCTAAGAAACAGTAATTGCAGAAATGTCGACTGATTCTGGGGCACACGTCGGAAATAGCATTCAACGTGGACGAAACGAATCATTAAATCTGACTATCTCATAAAGAACAGTTCGGGAGTTAAAGGCCAAGCATAAGCGAAGAACTGGGCTGCAACGACGGCAAGAGTGCAGCAAAGATTGCATAGGCAGTCCATCAAGAGTAAGCCATCAATGCGACACGCAAGAAGTGCCACGTTCTAGGCTACTGGCCACTTCCTGTAGCACGCTACACTGGAGCCTTGGATATGAACAGTCAACACAGGACGGCAGTGGCAACAGCATGATAGGACGGCACTGCAAGGTGTAAACACATATGATGTCTGGCCGCCAACTAACAGTGCACACAGTACAAGACACCAAGTGACGACAACTGTATAATCAACAGGTCTGTGACATTTTGTGTTACCTCTCGGTCCCAGGTGTTTTAAATCCAGCTCAAATGACAGGCAGATCTCTCATTGGCTACATCTACAGTTAATACCATCACCAAATGATTTGCAGGAATACCGTACTTACAAACATTTAATTTAACATTAAAACATTTCATTCTTTCACTAAACATTATAAATGTAAAAACAGACCAAGAGCTCTAAGTACTTTGAAGTGTGTTGTGAGTTTGTACTTATTAATCAAATGATTTTTTGGTGAATCATAGATTTTTAAATCAATAAGAGTTATGATGGAAGTAAAATGTTGACTTGAGTAGTAAACTATAATGCGCCAGTGAAGATACACCTGGAAATAAAATATTTTAGTTGACCTTTTCATGATGATTGTATTTATCAGTTAGTAAAATTGTTGTTGAATTTAGCCAGATTTTTAGATTGGGTGAGCTGCAATCTTGCATGCGGAAAATGTGAGAATTTGAATGAAAATATGAAAAATCTGCCTTTTTGGGGTTCTGGCGGCGCTTAAAATTGTCAAAGCAAACAGATTTCTTATACCCAATGGCACTATAAAATGGTGTGTCAATGCCAAATTAGATAAAAGGTTACAGCATTTTTTGAGAAAATAGACAAAATGTGAAAATGTTGCATCTTAAGGGCCATAAGGTGCCTCAGAATAATGGAATCAAACACAGATTTTGTGCGTATAGTGGCACTAACTCTGTACCTCCTGAAACATTTGTCAAATCATAAAAGTTTATCATCCTATTCAGCTCAGTATATATGTACGCTGCCCCTCGTTATCACTATACACATGCTCTGTGGACAGCAACCATAGATAAACTTGTTTCCTGATAACAGGAAATAAAGCTAACCTACCCTATTAACACACCAGCTACCCACTACTAAAGAGTTTAATAGTTGTAAATTAGAAATTGGTTACGGGATTAAACAGTGGCCCTAACTATAGATACAGACTATATAAACCTAATTTTCCAGATCTCATCTATATGTTTACATTTAATAAATGTCCTTAAAAATATTAATAGTAAACAGTTCTCGAGCCAGTAAATACACATGGAATACAGGGATATTGTCTCAACTTTATCATCCTACAGGAAAAGCTTTGTAAACAAAAATAGCAAAGCTAATGACCGAACATACTACTGCGTTTCGCCAGCCAGCGGAGATGTTAAAAACAAACTAGTCTTACATGCAAAGATATGTTGAACATGATGCTAAGCAATGTTCTGCCTTTTCATCGGTGTTGCAATACACATGTTGCTAGAGCTTCAACTGCGATACCTCTGCCAACTACACGTGTGCGTAACACTGTTCTGCTAAAACTTCAAGTGTAGGCAACTGTGTTTGACTGGCTAGTATAATTAGAAAACAGCACAAGCGGAAACAATTTTTTATTTGTTGCAGCTGTGCTACCAGTACGGTATACTTGAGTTGTGACAGTGTCAGTGAGTGACACCATGTTTCTGTTCTGTTCCATATTGAGAGAAGATCAGTTACTTGGTAAACATTGGGCATGCAAATCACAATTACAATGAACCTTTTTTGACAGACATTTTCTACAGCCCATATCTTGTCAATGCTGGACCTGCCCATCCTCTGCGGCCACAGTGAAATATGGAATGTGCCACAGCATTTTCTATCATCAAGAGGCTGACCTCAATTACACAAAGCTTCACACTAGATCAATCAAACCTGTCAGTGCTGCAACTCAATGTCTATTCATCTACACTTCAATAAAACCAATTGCATATTATGTCACAGAGACGATTACCATATAAAACAGCACTATTCAAACTTGTAGCTGCAACACTTTAACAAGATTTTTATGAGAAAAATCCCATATTTAGTGCTATAATGTCCCAGCTGTAGGTGCACCTACAAAGTATGCATTTAACTACGGCTCAGTTCCCTTGCCAACTAGTCGAGTTGGACGTGTTTTTAGGATACTGCATTCTAATTTAAATTCTACCCAGAACAAAATGCTCAGCACATAGTCTAGCTTAGGCCACTTGCAATTGGCTTGTGATTTATAACACATACAACTATTGTGTTGAGTTTGCTTCAGGGCTTGCCATAGACAGACACCACAAATGATACAAGGATGATAATCTGTATATACAGTCCAAAGAATATAGCACGGACTTCCTCGACAGGCAATATGACAATGGGAGTAGACGAAAAGTCAACTACACTTTAATATTAGATCCTTTTCCTGTAACTCCATCCAAAGCATGCCTGTGCAAAATACACACACACCAGGATACATTCTATATCATAGATTGGACATTCGATATTGACATGTTTCACTTTTTCATTGCAATCATCAGTTTAACTAGACTGTATAATTATACCATGTTTGTTTGATCTAAATATTAAAATATGGACTATGTTCACACAGTGGATTTTTGAGAATATCTCTTTGTTACATACAGGATCAGTTATATAATCCAAGTCTATTGGCAAAGAATCAACCACCAGGAAACAATAGTATATAACAAGGCTAAAAGTTACTTACTTAGTGGAAATCCAATAAGTATATAATTACCTAGGTAATGAGCTTTACTAGCAGTACTGGCTCTGCCTTTTGAATATAGCCAAAGCAACGATACAATTCACAACATGATGGTCAAGACAAGATATGCTTGACTTCTACTTCTTGGTGTTCTCCCATCACAATCAATGTAAAAATGAACTCTGCTGAAACAAACATGCCAATTTTTACACACCAAAGCTGAGATACCAATGTTTAAAGCACAACATGAATAAAAGCAGTACACCTGAGCATGCTTACCTGTCATTTACCTGTGTCTCACCAGCATATGCAGTCGTAACAGCAACTTTGTCACCAAAGCAGTCATCAGATGTCTCTACAAAGAGTATGCAAACACACAATATGGCACAGTGGGAAGGAGCAACTTACAGTGCATGTCGCGCTCGTGCTCGTACTCGATGAAGGCATATCCTCTTGGCTTGGCGTCAGTTGTCGATATCATTGTTATCTGTAAGTAGAATATGAGTGTAAAAACTGTGTTTCTGAAGAGAAGGTATATAAAAGCGTGCCTATTCAATGCAAATATACATAATTGACTATTTATACAACCCTACCCTAATGTGTTGTTAAGTATGCCAGTTGCATTTAACAAAAAAATACACAAATGCAGCATCCCAGTAGACACTCAACTTCATTTCTCATTGTCATTGTTTCTTGCAAAAGGTAGTTGCAATATTATCTAGTTGAAAGTGGTTCACTTGTCTGTTTCACATACAAATATATAGCACCTATCATCGACAACATAATTGAAAACAAATATAAAAATTTCTTTCTAGTGATGTCACGTTACGTATAAGCTGGTAATTTATTTTGTTTAAAATAGAAACTGTCTATCCCAAAGCACCATTTCACTAATGGCAGTAACTCGACCAAAACAACACAAAGGCTGCCACTCCCAGGGGAAACAACTGGATTTGACATGATCATAAAATGTATATCAAAATGTCATATTTGCCAGACATTATTATACCAAATTTAATACGTTGCACAAATCTACTTTGTTAGCCATTGATGGATCAGTTTTCATACCCGAGATAATGTCGGTGGTTACAGGACAATGTTTTACTTTAAAAAATCGACCACAATGTACATGCAGGATGAACAGCAATAGAGAGGAGAGGAATTAACATAACATTTGTGAAATATCGATAAATGCAAACGTGCAGATGACAGAGCTGCTTGATTTATGATTCCTCCACAATAACGTGTGTGACCTGTAACTTCTTCAATGAAACCACTACGAATAAGGGTTACCACCGTAGATAGATTTCATATGAGATGTTAGTGTTTCAAATAAGCTGGCATGTCTTTCAGATATTGTTTCCAATTGCCTGGCGCTGTCACTGCACCAGGCACTACTTTAATCAGTAATACAAGAGATGAGTTACAGAACAGGTTAAATAACATATTTACAAATGACAAGTAATGTTCTTGTCTAAAACATTGGCGATTATATTTTATGACAGGTTGGGTGTTGGCAAATGTGTCATAAATTGTTTGGATTTTCCAAATATGTGCATGCATATATATGTACGCTTATGTGCTGTACAATATGGTTGGGTATTCAACTAAATATATATAATTTGCTGAAAACAAGCATCTTATTGTATTGCTTGCATCAATGAGCATAACTAGCAAGAGACGGATACACAAATGTTGTCTTTGGTATCGACCTGAGACTCTGGCTAATGTGTTTAGAAAGCACTAGAGACAAGAGAATGATGGCTACGGTGCATAAAGACACACAAGAGTAACAGGACTGATTGGATTATTATGATGCCACTTATGGATACATTCCACCGGATCAACAACAAGTGTGAGAAACTCCCTGGAAGCTAATTGAGCTAATGACCTTGATCAATAATTATTCACAGCGACAAGTCAAACAGGCACAAGTCCTGGGGAACCTCACCCGTTTCACTGGTCCGTATGACTCAAATTCTCGTCTAAGTTTCGATTCACTTGTGTCATAGTTCTGAAAGTTAAAAGAAGCAACAAATGAGAAACAGCTACACAACATTCACAGTTTAGAAAGTTCTACATCTGATGCACAAGCCTGATCCGGGTCCATGTTATTTTGCCGCATTCCTAACAGGGCATACTTTCCGTCTTGCAGTCTTATATCAAATCGTATAAGCTTCGAATGCATTTACGATGTTATCCATCATCAGGCTAACTTGAGCGGCATTCCGCAAAAGCTGCCTGTCAAATCGTCATTAACAACTGGCGAGAAAGTTGCAAGTGGGAATACGTACCACTCTGGCAACAAACAAGGTCTTGAAAGGGTCTCCAACGATGTTAACGTCATTCGCCGGGTCCCCTGCAAGAAATCGAGAGAATCAATAAGAGACAACTCATGTGGCATGATACAGTGGGCATGCGACCAACTTGTGTGACAGTGCAGGAAATCTGCTGCACCGTCCTCCTACAGCCAACGGATGTTGCATCGGCACGTGCGCATGCTTTCACGACCGACTGCCTAGACCGGGCCCGGGTGATGTCACACGCACACATAACATAGTTGAGGAATGACAGTCACTGGGAAGTGGTTTTCCTCCACTGAAGTCAACTGAAGGACACCAGCGACCGACTAAAGGTACATGTGACTCACAACTCAACAGGTTGTTGCGCAGTAGTAAGAACTTATGTGCAACAGTAATAACTAATGTTTGTCAATATCTATGATAACTGTATGGTGAAATGCCCACAAATAACAACATTAGCTACAAAATCTAGTCACACAATTGTTGCTATGCGTGATTTGTTTAGTTGTATTCAACTGTGGCATGCGTAAATGCAACTTTCACTTTGTGATATCACTCATGCGACACAGAGAATACGCACACTGAGTCACTGAGCTCAGGGAATCAGCCGCCAAACAGCATTTGAAAGATGTACTAAGCTGCTGCAGCATACAGCTATAATGGCAAGCGAGCGCCATGCTAGACAAGTCAATCAACTGTAGATTACATTTACTGCTGTCGCTGGTGGTAGTTACAGCCGAACAGCAAGTAGCAGGCGCAATCAATGACGATGTACTTGGTCTGGAATCCTGTCAAAATCACTGTTCGGTCCCACTGGTGTGGGAAGAGTTATTGATTTTCCCGCCTACAACGGCAGACTGCCGTGAAAGTGTCCCACCTATATGTATCCCCCTTACGTGATGCCTCAGAAAAACAGCTTTCATTCAGCCTAAACCCCGAGGAAAATCCATTCTGTTCACTTCAGTGACCAGCAATGCGAGTGATAAAATCGCATCACGTTCTCGGCTGTGTCGTTTTTTTCCCCAATCCAATTAAATGCAAGATCAATAGAATGCAAGAGCAGTCTAGCAAATGTCACTGCCAGACATGTGGCGGATGTCAAGTTGACCAGCTTCTCAAAGCATATGAGCATTAATGCTTGCTTATAATCTACAGGTGTGGTCACTTAGAAACACAGGTCATAGGTCACTCATTAACCGAAAATCAGCCGAGCGACACTACAACCAAATCGTCGGCAAAATGTCTGAACTCGAAGCAACTCCATCGAGTCATGCACAGCGACACGAACTGAAGTCTAATGAAGCCAATTGGAACTCTGATTGCCGGTTTAAAATGGTTTGCACACAGTGCATCAATCAGGCACCGCTGAAAACTAACACTGCGCAGCATGTATCAACATTATCAGTGACCATGCAAAGTGATTGAAGCAGCAAACAGCATAGAGTCCTTCTTGAAACGCCTCTGATGTGATTAGCACCCGCATGTGTCGGCTGATGCAACTGTGTTCCACTTTGAAGACCGCAGTATTCGTCTAATCAGAGTGAATCTGCCTGACCCTTAAGTTCATTGAGTCTCCTGTAATGATGCCCCTTGCGTCTTCAATAGCCTTGTTGATGAGGTCATTCTCATCGCAAATGATGAGCACACATCCTTATTACATTTTGTAATGTTAACCGTTCCAGTAATCCAGTACTATGGCCTTCATTTGTTGTCACCCACAAATACTGTGTTTCTAGCAACTTTGTCAGAATTTCAGCCAGTAAAATCCCAATCTGCCTGTATGGGATTTTTTTATATAAACATATATACATGATGAATTAACAAGTCTGGTATGAACTATGAATGTCATAATTTGTTTATACAATACACATACTCTACCCATATGAGTTGAACTAAAATATACATTTCAGTCAAACACAATGCATTTTATACATGTGTATATTCTGGATTTTCAATAATATACTGGTATATTGTAAAGCAAGCCAGACATTTCAAGTTTTCATTGTCAGAACTGTACCCAACAATTCTTGCATTCTGTCAGTGAGGTATCAATGGTAGGATCAGTTTCACATCTATCACCAACTTCAGCATCACAATTATTTTTATCACCGATTGCCAAAAAAAATATGGTACCAATTTCCAAAAGAATCTATGGCTAAAGCTTAAACAAAATATTGATGTAAAACAAAGGTACAACATGGTAAACACTGCAGCAAGTGAAGCTGTTGCATATGTTCACAGGTAAAATAATATTTGCAATTACCGCTATGGAAATGCTACTTTTAATACAAAAACATCGCATTGAGCAGTAAAATTAAGAAAAAGAATGTTCTGAAGGAGTCAGATTGGAAGGTGACAAAGAGCTAACAATAGTCATGTAATGGCCAGTCATACAGAAACAGTTAATAGTACCGAGTCACATGCATGTATCTGATGCTTGCTTTGTGTGGCTTTGGACCAACCCACGAGAAAACATGCACTGGTTTCACCCGATGTCTTAGCAGTCAACAAACATCACCATCCACATATATCATGTTTATCTGTTACGTCATGCACAGGTATCCGGGTGCTCTGCATTTATTTTGGGTAATATCTAATTTTAGACATTACTCACTAATATCTTTAGACCCACTGAAAAAACTTCCCTCCCCTGATGCTTGTGAAAATACGCTCACTGCATAATGCTTACAACCATGTTCCTGAGAATCTATCAAGTACCCTGGTACACCTACTAACAAGAATTGATTTATCAATTCCTGAACCTGAGCTAACAAATCCTGATTTAGTGGTCCACAGGGCCCTCATCCTGACTTTAGGCTGCACGTGGCCTTGATAAACCTAAATGCTATCATAAATGTGTGTGCTACTTGAAGAGTGGTTGTCCAATAATTTTATAATAAAATGTGTACTGTACAAATTATTTCTCTCACAACATACTGACCATCAAAAGTTTTTAAATGTGATAAATAATTTGTTGGCCAAATTTAAGCATTTCTAGAACACAATTTTGTATTGTGCAGCTGTGGCCTAATTTTACCATCCCAGAATCCCAGTAACTAGGGTAAATCATCGTCATGGACAATAGTAGTTGTTTGACCTTTAATAACTCAAAGATGTCCCATTAATAAATTTTGCGTGTTTGCAATATGTTCAATAGGTGTTTAGCTTTCTTTTTATGGTTAAACAATGTTTCTATATAATATTGGGTGTTTATTTGCTTTATTTTATGTTAGTTTTCTGTTATGCTAATCATGCTATAAATGTTAACTAGAACTGACGTCTTAAAATGGCTAAAGAAAATCTCATTTTTCTAAAGAAATTTCTGACCTTTAGCCAAATTGGCTAAACAGATTTTAGGCCCAGCACTAGCATAGAGAGGTGACATCCCAAAATAGCCTGCATAAACTCAGGGAGATGAACCAGTGTCAGCTGCCCAGAAGTGGGTCACTGAACTCTTGCATTGCCAGCAGTCAACTTGGCTAGACAGAAACAAACTGGTCACCTGGAAGTAGTTGCTACCTATGATACCCCTTCCTACATGGCTGGCAAAGGATGATGAATGTCCAGTCAATGCCACAGGGAGAGGTGGCAGAACATGAGAGGTCAAGACAGGAATGCCACAGAGCAACACCTATCTGATGCACCAATGTTGGGCAAGGGACTGGCTGTCTGAACAACTTATTGCAAGTTGTTTCATGCACCAAATCTACTTTGAAAGTTGTCCATGCAGTGTACAATAAGAAGCAGTTTATATCAGAACAAATATTTTATTTTCAATCAGCCAGTGCTAGTTATGATAAGAGATGAAATGTTATGGTACTTACACATAGCAAGGTCCTGTTCCAGTTTGTATGCGACCTGCTCTGCTCTTTCTTTCTTCTGTAAACACAAAATCACATGCTATCAATATTTATATATAAATTTGACACTAGTCAGCTGTGACTCGTATTCTGCAAATAGTGGTCTTATCACAGAAACTAGTTGTTAGAAGTGTGCAAATGGCATAGTGAATATATACACTAAGTCAAGTTGCAGACATCAAATGTGGCAAATTTTAGTCATTTTAGGCATTATGTATCACTATCAGTGTTTAAATATCATGTTACAGGTACAGTGTAATTTCCTGTTCAGCAAAGCAAAATGACAAGCACTATATCTATTTCATTTTCATGCCACAGTTTTAGTACACCATCACTCGTCAGTAACTCAAACACACAAGTCATTCTGTGATATTTTAGTTTTGTTAATAATTCAATATGCTACAATAACATGTCGTAAATTCACTGGTCATAGCGGCTAAGTTTTCAGGCAGAAGTAATGAATGTAAATAAAGTGGTCGCTTACACAAAAGTGCCCGGTATGTAACAGCATAGATCTTAAAAGTGGCACGGTACCAGCCACAGGAAATCAACGAGCACACATGAGCAGTGGCATAGGGCAAGCAAAATGCAAAGACCTGGTCACAACCTTTGCTAAGTAAATCTCACACACAATTGTATGATATCCTTCAGGGCATATTGTGAAAATGGGAATTACAACAGGCCAATCTACTAGTAATGACATCATTTTTGCAACAGAAACTGGCAACTACAGGCGAGCATGCCGTAAATCGGAAATGTGGTAATAAGTTTCAACAGATTTGAGAAATATGTTCTCTGAAATTAGTTGTCATAAAAATAACTGCTAAATTTAGTTTTAGAAGTGCAGGTGTATCGAGTAGTAAGTAGGGAAAATGTTCTTACTAAATTATCAGTAGCTATTGTGGATACTCTATTGACCACAGATAGTGCCAATATTTGGTAAAACAAATCAACTGTACTACCTTAGCACGTGTAATTCTGTTCATAAACATGTTTTTATTCAGTAATCGTACTTACCGATTGATATAACAGCAATATTTATCGATCAATACAGCGTCATTCATGGATTAACAATTTTTAATCAGAGTTCTGCATCTAAGGCCATGTATTGGCGCCACCAAGCAACTGTGGCTCTAGACCACTTTCCTGGTTATTCTCTTCCACAATAAAATCAAAACTAACTGATGCAACAGTTATGAATGAATTAATTGCGGTAGGAATAGTCATCACAAAATGTAATATGGCACTACAGTAATATTAACTAGCTCCAATAGCTACCTTAGTCTAAAACATCTTTGATGTCATACATATTGTTTGCTTATAATTGGAAGAGGAAAAACTGGTGACCAGTGATGGTGATAGATATGCCAATTTTTTTTTTAACTGAAATAAATAATTACCAAGACGATATTTTGAACTAACAGAACTTCAATTGTGCAGCAGAGTGTTAATTACCAGATAACGTGCATTAATTTTACATGTTTTATTTTTAAAATCTGAAAGTGTATATTTATTATGTTGTTCATGCAACTGGAGCTGCTGCCCCATCCAAATAGAAACAGACACTACAGAGTAGTTTCCACTTTCCAAAGTGTCACATTTCCATCAACGTCATTTCTTCAACCTGCATATCCTGTTCAGGTCATCGGTGCTCAAATTGTTTTGAGAAACCTGTGTCTTTCTCCTGCCCGTCTCTTCATTTTACACACATTTAGGTTCACTCAATCTTGATGATTCAGTCCAGCACAAATTCTAGTTGTCTATATGATACTATTATAAATAAAATTACATAAGAAAAATAATTATGTCCATCGTTTACCAAGTAAAACATGGGGAACAGCCAATTTGAAATAAATGCATCAAATTATATGGTGACGTATGCGTGCACATGCTAATATGTCATTTGTCAGTAAGATGCCAAAACCAGGAAATAACAAGGCCATCAACTTCCAAACACTGCTGAATTATCAAACGTCGAACTTTTGTCGTCAATACGAGTAGTGCGATTCTATTACAGCGTTAGCGCGAGTGCATTTTTGGTGCTCTTAATCCAATCTTGATTTAGTATTAATCTATAAGCAACTACGTGAATTGTTCAAAGTATCAGCGTGTCATTTTCGCCGACCAACAGAGAGGCAATTTATCACCCTTAATACCACCTTTATCACTTGAATTTCGACCAGGTCAGTAATTAAGAGCAGGACACACATAATGAGCCATAGCTTGTATCACACGAATGCCATTTCGCTAAACAGATCATAATGTGCCGTCTGCGAGAATAGCCATATCTGAGATGTGACATGAGACATGCTCTGATCAATTGCCTCGGGCTATCAGACTAATGGCCTACAGAAGAACCAGGCTGCATGTACAGATATAGTCGCCTAAATGGACAGCGACACATTGGTACAATCGTAGCTGCTGGACACGCTGGACACGATGTCCACTCACAGATGACTCGGACCAACTGCGTACCTGTGGCCATCTGACAAAAGGAATTAAGAACTAGGACAAACAGCATCCGTGTGCTCAGGTACAAAGCTGTCTCTGGCACTGCCTACCACTCCCAGTGTCTACCTGTCAACAGATTGGATTTCTAAGAATGGCAAGTGCATCTCCGTGAATCGTCTCAGGTGTTTACAGGTGTGAGTATTCGCACACCAATCTGTATGTTCTCAGGGCAGGGATTCTACATGTATGCATGACCATAATCTTTTCTCAGGCACCACCAACATAGTTATGATGTATAATATATCTTGTTATTCAATGCTGTAGACTGGCAGTCACCTGATCATCACTGGTCAGGATCAGTTCTGACCACTCACTGTGAAACACTTGCCCAAGAGACTGACCACACATCAGCTTCCAAAAACACGCTGCGTCATGTCAAGAAAATTCAATGATCTGTTGTCCTTCTTCCGCATTGACGGAAACAAACCCCCACCAAGGTAAGCAATCTTACTGCTCTTTATTAACTGTGCTAGTCTCAGAAATACTCCAAAGACCAATCATTTATTTCATGAACATGCAGTATCAAAATATCATGTATCATTTTCAACTTGTATCTAAAATCACACGCACGCACACGCGCACGCACACACACAAACACGTCTATTATGTCTGAAATAAATACATTTATTTTCTTTGTAATTCATGAGATTTTTAGCAGAAGAGAAATAAGCCATAATGTGATTTGTCACATTCAAAACTAGAAATGAAAACACGTACTATATGACCTGTAATTTTATTTGCTAGCTCATACATCAAGGATCAGTCCTGATTTGAGGAAAGCATTTGGTGATGTAGTAACCTGCAGCAAATGCAGATACATGTGCTCAACTTGATTACTAACTATCATCACCTATAGGTTTCTTATCCGCAAAATAATCTGTTGTATTGGATTTGCATAGCCTAGACAATCTGCTGTGCTGTGGGATTACTTGGCTGGTCCTCCCAGCTGGCCATCATAAGCACTAGCTGATCACTTAAACTCGAAGCACTAGCTGGCACGAGGTGTAATTAATACAATGAATGTATCCCTGCTTGTCAACATCCCCTGCATACTAAGAATCTGTTTAGTAGTCGCATCGCCATGGCAACAGGAGTCTTATGATTATGCGGGAACTGGGCGGATGGAGAACCAATTATGAATGACATTTGCAACCTTGTAGTGATGCATTGCAGTAGACTGGCCACCTCCCATAGTGTCACATACTTGAATGTCCTCTTCTGCATGCTAGAGGTGTCCTAGTCTTGAGCCCTCATGTCCATCATTAGATAGAAATTGTCGTGCAAAATACATTTCCTAAATACAGTTTGATTACGCCATGTAATCATATTATCAGTAATATAATCACAATGATTCTTTTTATTTCAACAGTCATATAATTATAATTATATATATATATATATATATATATATATATATATATATATATATATATATATACCAATATATATACCGTAGACGTTTAGTTTTATTAGCACTGTTTATTACTTAATTCTTATTGCATAGATCTGCCAAGATAACAAAATTGCATCAATCACCGAGATAGTCAATCAGTGAAAGTAGCTGTACAATAAGTTTCTCGAGTTGCGGAACTTGCTTGGTGACCAATGCTGTCAAGCAGTTAAACTGATAAAATAAATCATTATAAAACACATAATTGTAATAAATAAAGGATGGATCAACAAATCAATGCTGTTCACCATTTAATCACATTGAAAGAAGACACCCCTTGCCAATTATTGTCTTTACCTGTGTCTCTGATCAGGTCCTTATGCACGATAAAAAAACATTCTGAGTACAAATATTTTGTGATAGACACATTAACACACATACAAAAGCCAGTTGAGATGTGTATTATGTTTGAAATAAACAAGAAACATGTTTGATATCCATTTTCAAAGTATGAGTGACAAAAGCAATTCTGAAGACCAATTTTGCCCCTCATTTTTACAGATTCACTGTCCACCCAGTGAAATTTCTACCCGTCAAAAATGTGTTTGACCTGTCCAAATGATGGGTGGATCGATCTCAACATAACGACATGCCTCTGATGGCATAACTCTGTTCGTGTTCTATTCTGAGTGTAAAATGGAATTAGAACCTACTGATTTTCAGGCCAATTATAGAGCCTAACCAAAATGTCAGGTTGAAAATATTGTGCAAGAAGAAAACGTACATTATAATTTTTTCAAAAAATCACTGACTGGAGCCGTTCCTACCCTATTCTGAAAGCACCCCTCACACCCCTCATGAGGGCAATGCAAAAGCTCATTCCACAAGACCCTCATCTACTAGCACACATCAAGTCAGGAAAAAGAGTGCATCTGATCTGCAATGTGGCTAACACTGCGATGTAACCCTGTACTTAGTTTTCTTCCTATTACTATTACATGCTCAATCAGACGGGAGCGTATTACATTTGAAGCAATCAGTGTTTAGCAATACATTTTTCATCGGAACTATATATGACATAATACAATGTATGCATAAATATGTACCACAACAAAGTTATTACAAGAGTGAAGAACAAAAGCAGTGTCACTGCACTTAGCTCGGTGCATTATAAACAGTTATTTAGCCATAATGCTCCACCGCTGCTTGGCAGACAGTTCATTACTGGCACAAATACAAATGTGTCAGCATGTATTTCAAACCAAACTCGGTCAAAGAACTATTGAAGCCATGCAGCTAATCACACTGAGGCCTGGTGGTTACGATTCACAGCTGGGGGGGGGGGGCAATCGTAAAACTTGGTGTGAATCTAGTGGAATATTCTTTTCCTATTTAAATAATTAAATAATCAGAGTGCAAGCACAATGAAAATAGAATATTTGTAATTGTTACTATTTTTACCAATTACTATTACCCCATGTTTGACATCTAAGCCATTTTGTGAAGAATTACTTGGCAAATGTGCAAAATAAAGCAAAGATGGCAGACGGAGACAGCAAAATCATTTCATTTCATGTGCCTATTAACATAAAACTTTTAGTACCCAATTGTTGATATAGAGACCCCGTTTTTCAGACTCATACGTTCAAAAAACAGCTCTGGATGACACTTTGTTTAAATCTTAATGTGAACACTGCACATATGTTAAAATTCACGCAACATTCAATATAACTGCATCAACTGTCATTAGGTTCACTGGTCAAGCAGAACAAAAACTAAACATTTTGAAGAGTCAAACTCTTGGCAAGTGGCAACACACTCAAAATGTAACCCGATTCAATGGCTTAGGCACAATTCTCTGTCACAACCCAGGGGTTAAGATTCACAGATATAGAGGCTTTGATGATAACTAAAATGGCATTTATGTAACAATGTTCAAATTCTAGTCATGTTTATTGTAATTAATAAAAAAGTGACACAATTAAACCCAAGTAAACCAACAAAATGTCTGTGCCAATGCTACCTCCCAGGTTCAAACTACAAACCTTTTATGACACACAATGTCTCAACATTTAGTTTTATTGACACACCATCAGCCACGCAGCTAGTCTCAGCAATCTTGCTCAGCCACACATTTCCCTATGAAAATATCACAGGAAATAAAGTCACAATAAAGTAATATGTTTTACAATTAAATTATACTAAATGTACTTTTTATCGCTGAAAACAATTAGACTTGATGAATAAGACTACTATATAAAAACTGTCGTAGTCTTGTATATTTAATTTAAAATGTTTTAATTTTTACTTTTCCTGTGACCTTTTTCCTGTGACCTTTTCATGACATTATTTTCTAAAATTCATCTTACCAGTTGATGTCTCAACCTGTCTTGATGGGTCTATATTCTGAAGTGTCACCCAAATCATGTCTTACTTGGGCAAACAGCACGCGAATACAAACTGACTTGTTGCTTGCATGGTTGCCAAAATGTGTGGGAAACTAATGAGTAGCTCTGGATGCCGTTCATCTTGTTAAATCTGTATTGTGAGTAGGTTTACCAAAAACTCAAATTGGAAGGGATATATAATATAGCGCAGCATCAAAAAGGATGGCAGTAAATATTCATGCATAGGATCTATAGCCAGATAAACATAATATCTGTAGAATGGCATATATTTCACCCGTAAATTTATGCGAAGTCTGTGCATAAATGCATAGCGTTGGCACTGGTGTTCTTATTTGTTCGCTTCATCGCTCGAGTCCAGGCTAGACACTGGTACCCGGTCTGGGCTCAACTAGGGCCACTGAGATATTGTGGGTTTTCGTCTTCTCCAGGTCTATGTCCACACAAATTGGTCTGCTAAGGTGCTAAGTTGACACCGCTCCAATCACCAGCTCCTGTCCTGTTCACTTCTACTCCTCTTGTTCCCAATTCTATTCAGGAGGTTTATGTGGACAACAAAATGTTCTCTTGCCTTTTGGTCCAGAGGCATCTGAGGCACGAAGTCAAGTACCAAAGAGTGTTATTCGCTTGTGTTGGTAAAATGTGGGAAATGTATTAGAAAAAATCTTACACATTTATTGGCATGACACAATATGTACTACATACTGTCACCTCTCTCAGGACAGATGCCAAATATTATATTGGGTTGGTCCACATATATAGTCTTCTTTATATAACACATATTCATAAAATACACAGAAAAATCATTCTCTATGCACCATCTACAATTGCTACTCCGATCACATCTGCCTCTGCTTGGCCTTTTCACGTACATTAATGCACATCAAATGCATGATCATTAACCCACGTGTCAACCTCCAGGCCACTGAACAGATTTGATGGCGGTTTGCTGTTCCATTTGACAGATTCTCATTTCAAATTCAAGACACTGCACATGGTCGCCACGCTTTCATTTCATGAAGAATGTTGTTTAACAATAATAATAGCTTTATAATACTAATAATAACCTTATTTCGTACTTACGAAATGTGCCAGTTGTAGAGGCATGGGATCTGTCTTGCCCTTATTTCACATATTATAGCCATTATATTCTAAATGTGTCACCAATTCATGCAGAGAATGCTGACACATCTAGGGGTCTATTCTACTGGCTGTCCACAATAAAACCAAACTAGAATGAACTTAATAGACTTTGAAGAGACCTTAACACAAATACTACCACAATACAATATTAACAAAACACATTGCTTACTGTGTGTAATTTATTTACATAGCAGTATATAAAATAAAAAATTAACTTATTTTTGCCAATTTTGGTGAGACTACAGACTATAACTTGGTACATCTTTGTATTTTTTATCCGCTCTGAATGAAGAGCCCATAGTGATCCGGAGAGCCTCATTCTGGACTGTTCTATTTCGTGAGGATAGATTACCGTTACTATAATCTGATCACTTAAAATAAATCTATGTCATTTTGTGACCAATTCCTAGATCTTAATTTAGAGATCTGTCCATACATCATTTGGATATGCTGATATCAGTTTTGAACAATTGGTGGGCAGAAATGTTAGCTGACAGGGTCTGCTTGTCCTCCGACATGGTCATCATGAAACAGCATGGTCACTGGCTGGTAATCTTTTAACATGCATGACCATAATTAGATGTCCTACTGAAGCCATCCCTCTCCCTCACCCATTGGAGTACTTAACAGGTGCTGGCATACACAAGATGTTCCCACACGTCTACCAGAAATGTTTGGACTGGCCAAACTGTTATTCTGCATAAAGGCCTGCCAATGTCCAATGAGAAGAAACTAGCCAGAGCAAAGAGATAGGACTAGCCAATATGCAATAGATGTGGTGGTTATATTTATTTCCACTAGAAAATGGCCTGTCAAAATCATGTAAAATTGGCTCATATGTACCTTTCTTTCATTGCGTTCATCCTTTGTTTCAACCCGAGTTGGTGGAGGTGTGTCCTTGGGATCCTACAAAATAGACCAGGTTTTACATGAAAATACATAACACACATTCACAACTGCACAAATACCATTTATATTGTCTGCAAGATATCTGCGACTCTACTTATCCAAACAATTGGTTTATTGGCAATGTTGATTTTTAAAAGACATTTTAAAATAAACAAACATATTTTCTTATTCAACACTGTGTGACTAACTGGAGATTAACATTTCAGAAACAGCCTATGTAGTTTTATATATTGCATTTTGAATGCCTGTTCATTCATAAGATACAGCAGTCTTTTCTAAGTTTCTTGGTCCCATAATGACATCTGTCAACTTCATCGGCAAAGAATGTAAGACATGTGGTAAACATTTAAAATCAAGTACTTTTCAAAATCACATTTCAAGCCTATTCTACAATATGTACCTGGTATGAATGAGAGTTAATTTTATTCATCTCACAATTTGTTGCAGTGCTGCTGTGTAACTTAATTACTGGGAAAGGCTGGGAAAAACTTCAATTTGTATTCGAAATTTCAACCTTTTTCCACTATTTAATAACCTGCAGCTATATAAATGAATATCGCTCGAATATTTTCCTTCAAGTCCTCCACCACCAAATCGGTACCGGCTGATCTTACTGTCTGACTTAACTATGAAAACGACAACAAACAACCACCAAACTACTCTTCACATATCGTATATACATATACACACTAGGTTACAAAATAAAATCACTGACGTTACTGAAACAAATAAACTTCACAAAACAAACTTGCACAAAACTTGCCGACAATGCCATGTCATCACCGTTGGTGGCGGTTACGCAGAGCTCTATGATTACGATGGTACCGAAATATCGATAATAAGGGTTAGTTATGGTTACGCATAGCTTTATGCAGAGACCCATCCACCCGTCATTTGGACGGGTAACAATATGGGTGGACGGGTAAACAAATGAAGGAGCAAAAAAGGTCTTCTAAAACCATAGATATTACAAGTCAGTTATGCCTTAGAAGTGAGTGTAAATGGTGTCACGTGTGTTTGTAGTCCATTTCAGGTTATCAGACACGTTTAAAGTTTATTAAACTGGCTTAACATCCATGTGTCCACCAAAACATGTGTGACTGGCAATCATACCAAATTATTGCCAGTCACACGGATGTTAACTGTTAAGCCAGTTTACAAACTTTAAATGTGTCTGATAACCTGAAATGGACTACAAACACGTGACACCATTTACACTCACTTCTAAGGCATGACAATATCTATGGTTTTGGAAGATCTTTATTGCTCTTTTTTTACCAGTCCACCACCCGTCCACCCATATTTCTACCCATCTACAATGGTTTTTACCCGTCCAAATGACAGGTGGACGGGTCTCTGCATAAAGCTATGCTGGCAATAATTTGGTCCTGCATAAAGCCCTCCATTAGGGTTAGCATCAAACTGGAATTTGTGAAGAACATTTATGTAGCGACGCCTGCGATAAATTAACGATGTTACAGTAACCACTGAGATACGCATAGCTGCCATGAGTTTCGCGCATGAGTTTCGCGCGAGTTTGTTTTGTTATTTAATACTTTACATTAAAAAAAATTTATTTGTAACCTTGTGTGTGTATATGACTATACGTACATAAGATATGCGAGAACTTTGACAGCTGTAATCATTTTCATGGTTAGGTCAGAAAGTAAACAAAAATATCGACGTGTATGATCACAATGCCGACGACTCCAGCTCGGGCTTGTACCCATGTCCACGGAATAATATCACGCCAGGCAAGACATCTCAACACCGTCCAATATTCTAACTGAATTCGAAGCCAATGAATATTCGTATTCGATTTGTATTTGAAATTTTTAGGATATTCCATTCGATACAAGTGAAATTCCAGATTCATCCCATCCTTAACACTAACAATACCTTGACAAGTTGATAGTGTGCAAAGCAATATCAGGTAAACAAATTGAGGATCTAGGAAATTAAAGAATCAACAGGAATAATTATTAATTATTTTCCTCCAAAATAGTGATGTAAGATACACTAGGAAATATTGTAGAGTAATTTCATGTGGCTCCATCTACTGAGTCTGGCTAAACCAATTAGCAACAGGTAATTTCAAGTTTTACGTAAATATTTCCCAAACAAATTACGGTATGAAATGGTTTACAGTGTAGTACCAAAAACAGTTCCTAAATCATTGTGTGGTAAAAAAAAATCCAAATCTTCCAAATTATGAGTTAGGAACTTGTAACTAATCATTTGGGAGATTTGGATTTTGTTTTAATATAGGACTACAATTAACTACATAGGACAGAGCAAAATTTAGAAAAAAATAATATTACTATTTACAACAACAAAAAATATATCAGCTGACAACCTTGCTAAATTTAAAACAGATGTCTTATTTACTATCTAAAGAAGCAAATAATTCAGTTATTGCACACATTGTTATGCTAATCATGTACCTAGAATATTATATAAACATGCAAATTCATTTTTACATTTTATTTACAGGTTACAGCCACATGTTGAATAATAAAATCTGTGCAACAGTCACTCACAAATATTCAAAGTTAAAAAGGTATGAATGAAATAGGTCATACAAGGTCAAATATTTATTTCACTTTGTATTAATTTGTTAATTGAATGTTTTAACTATAAAACCACAATTTGTAATAAAACATTACAACTCCTTAAACTTACACAAATTACCTTTGTCCTTGGTGATGGATGTATGTTTTTAGCTTCATTGTAATTATTGACATTGTCCCTATGTCTAACTTCAGTAATTCAGATTTTGATGGAATTTTCGGATCGAGTTTATAACCAACACTGTCATCAAAGGGGAACGTTTTGCAATACGATTATGCATTTGAAATATAACACTGACTTAATTATTCTGCTGTGATTACAGTTATGATCGCGAAGAACACCATTTTGTATAAAATATGGAAAATACACTCAAGAAAAACAAAATGTAATTATTTGTACATTTTATTGCATGTGACGTGTTCTAATGAAATGAGTTGTATGTCAAAAAATTAAAATTGAGTCAGTCCTATCAATGGAAATACAATATAATTATATTAAGCTTTCCAACGGTATAAAATTATGGACCTGTCTCACACACAGCCAAAGTTATTAGACGCTTAACATGCATGGGGTAGAAAGTCTCAAACAAACAAAAAACACTTGAAGTTCGCGGTCATGTAAGGACACGATCAAGTACATCGTTGTTCCAAAATCGGCCATTTTGCTTCTATTTCTCCATTTGATTCTTTCAAAATAAACTCCCTAGTCATGTTCGTTGTCGAAGATAGTTTACTGGAATTATTACAACATAATCCAAGTATTAAGCAATGTTTTCCAGCAGTGGGTCACTGCTGGAAAACATTGCTTAATACTTGTCAACCACGCTTGTTTACAGTTAGCGAAACATGACTCATTTCCAGGGCTTTATGCAGGATAAAATTATTGCCAGTCACACGTTTTGGTGGACACAAGGATGTGAACTGTTAAGCCAGTTTACAAACTTTTAAATGTGTCTGATGACCTGAAATGGAGTACAAACACCCATTTCACTCACTATTCAAGGCATAACTAACAATATCTATGGTTTTGGAAGACCTTTTTTATTTCTACCCATCCATATTCGTTTTTACCCATCCAAATTTAATGACGGGTCTCTACATAAAGCTATGCTCATTTCATTAGAACATGTCACATTTATTGGTATTTCATACACAGCAAGTATCCGTAAATTATTAATAACAAATATTTTATTAAAAAATTGTTGGAAAATGTTTCAATAATTATATTTGGGTAAGAAATTTACATATCTGGCACAAAGTTGGCCATTTACACAAGGAAATAGTTCTACAGATGTAGTGAAGAGTATTTAAATCGGACCATAAGTTATTTATTTATTTCCATTTATGCAACTCAAGTATAGCACATGATTCGGTCACAACACAATCTCTCGATTTAATAGAATTAAATAGCTGGTGTATATTACCATTAATTTGGATGAAAATTTGAATACTGCTTTTGAGACTAACCGACCATTTAGTCTTGATGTACATTTGAGGAGTTAGGTGCAAAAACTGTGCAACAGAAGTTACCATAAATAATATTAAACAACTGGAACTGCAGCATGGTGATTCCACTAACAATTAATACGGCAAATGAAGTATAAGCAATTACACGACAAGCTTTAAATACATGGCACTATATATATAGTTTATTAATTGTAAATTGTTAATACCTTTTCACAGCTGCTGGCTGTCTGGTAATGTTAATATGAGGCCACATTCATCATTTAGTCTAGATGGATTTCCCATGGGTCAAAGTCATAATTAATATGAGACAAGTATACCCCACCAGCCATCTGACAGGAGCATTCAACTTACAAATAGTATTATGGAACTAAATTGCGATCTACACTGTAATAACACCACAGGCACATGTACAACGGGCTGCACCAACATAACAGAGCACTGTCAATTGTAGTGGGGTGGTGTCAGAGACAATCAGTAACCTCCTGTCACGTCACACCTGTCAGTGAACACGTGGATGCTGGGATGCAGCAGCAGCTTCCGTAACATATGACACCAGATGAAGCTGGACAACTAGCCAGACCACAAGACATCCCGTTGCACACGGCTGCTCAGTGGCAACAATCAACTAACAGTAACATTGGCCACTGTGCAGCACAGATGCAAGACAGCGCTGCCTCTCCTTGCCAGTAAATCATGTCCAAATAAATCGGCATTGACAGGCAGTGATGGTCTCGGAACATCGGCATACCTCTGGCACGGGTTCCCGGTAACACAAGTGCTGTCTTGAAGAAACACACGAGTGAGGGGACCTGCGATAGATGTGCGCGCATAAAAGGAAACGACCGTGGCTTGGTTCAATCTAATGCTCTATATTTACGACGGTATCTGTTAGCAAAGTAGATCTAGTGCAACCAACGAGAACTTGGGATGCCTGGCAATAAAGTATGGAGACTTACAGCACTGGCTCCAGTCAATACAGTTCCAGCCGCATTGCAGAAATGCGTAACTGCGTAGCACTAACCTGGGGCCAACCGCCATGAAATCTGCAGAAAGCAGCAGCAGCAGCAGCAGTACCATTGAGGCAAGTGCAATCCACATAAACACTACCGCAGCTTCTGTTGACATGCAGTTATCACGAATGAAACACGGATTATTCACATCACAGTAGCCCAAGATGGGAGCCAGTCTGGAAGCTACGTGCATGGTTTAATCAACTGTATGAGAACTGTGCCGACTGGGCCGGACCCGTGCACACCCACGTGTATGCTTTCTTCTCAGGGGGTTTCAACAGAATGTACTGCAAGTACCAGTATATTTATAAAACTGGTCGGAGTGATACATCTTGCCTGCGCTAAATTTACCAAGTATCTCAGGAGGCCAGAATACACAGCTGGCATACACGCAGCCCAATGCCAGTATATGACCCAGCAGCTTTGGAGCAGTTCCGACAGACTGCTACTGTAGCAGCAGTGAGCCGCCACAAAGGAAGACGATATAGTGTGGACAGTCCGCTACATGTGCCACCTCCACGCCGCAATAGTCGCCAGGCTTTGCTAGAAGACAAGCCCCTGTTGAAGGCGACAAAGCATGGAGTGCCGAACAGACACACCTCACTTGCTCCAGCACAATGGCTGAATGCTGTGATGCCAACAACAAATTTCAGCAACTTGTTCAGCAAATCAAATGGAACAAGCGTACAAACGGATAGCGTATTGACACCATCGGATGCTGTGCATTCTCAGCAACACAACCGGCACCGAGCATCTCTGCCTGACATGTCAGTTGAGGCTGCCTCGACCCGTGAAAATTCACCCTCCACTGCTACTCATGATATTACACATACGAACATCTACACTAATGCAAACCTAGCAGAAAGTGCCAACTTACATGATGCTACATGTCATAGCAGGTAAGCAACACATGAATTTCTCTTGCAATGGTTTTTTTTTGCTTTTCATATCACTCTTACATTGGGACACGCCACCCCATTATGACACAATAAAAAAACAGTTTGTATTCCCCACATCAGGCTTACAAGTAGCATATACTTAAATGCATATTTCCTTTTTTAACAATCGGGAGATACCCCATAAAGATTCATCATTACTGCACAAATGCTTTTAAGTAAACTAGACACCTGACATTTTTATAACAGAAACTTGGAAATGATTTATATGTAATTAATTCAATATTCTGTCAATGCATTAAAACAGGAATGAATGTAGCTCTTGTGGAACTTGCCAGCAGTAAACAAAATATTCTAGTCACATACTGACATTCTGCTTTTTGGGTATATATATATATATATATATATATATACATGTATAGTAATTTATAGCCCTCATTTGTGTGATTTAAAATGTGCCAGAGTGCCAACATTAGTGCTAATATCTACTGATCAATGTTAAGAATTAAATGCAAAAATAACATATAAAAACCTAAAATAATTAATTTAGGACAAATCGTCTAGAACATTTGTGACTTGGTACATAAAGTCCAAGGCATAGGTCATTCTGGATCACCAGAGTTTCATAGGTTTAACTTCTAGAAGTCAAGGATGGACACTTAGGCCCTACACAGAACCAGAGTATATCTCAATTTTGCTACCATAACTATATTTGCCCAAGTCTATTGCATTCATCTTAGAGTATTTTTGTTCCTAAAACAGTCTCCAGTAGTACCTAACTACAAACTTAAAAGCTTAACTACAAAATTAAATTTTAACTACAAACTTAAAATGAGCATAACAAAATATTAATAATGCAATCTGGTATTTTATAAATGTATTTGTCTCAAAAATGTATATATGCTTAGATTGGTGTAGAATAACAAGTTCATACTGAGGGATCACATTTAGATAGTGTTGGATAGTTTGTTATCATTAAAAATTCGTATCCATTCCAGTAGCCTGAGTAGATAGTCCAGTAGTAGCCTAGCAATAATACCCAATGGCAATGACAATGATTCATTTTTGAGCTGATTATACCAAAACTATAACTAAGCATAACCCTTTCAAACAGCTCCCAAAAATTAACTGCAATTTGGGTGCACCAAATGTGTAATGGGTGGGATGTGTAAAACGTATAATAAAATAACTCCAAGGCTAGTGTAATGGGATGTCAGTGTAATGCCTATTTGGGAACAATAAGAGTTTCAGCCATTTTGCCGTTGTAGTGTGTAGCCGGGGACAGATTCAGACTAAGTTTGAGAAAGACGTGTGTATTGCACGCAAAAATAGTTCTACGTGGTATGCCTATAATCATCAACCAGGGGAATATGTTAGCAGCAAAGCACACATTACAATATTACCTCAAATTCCTTAAGGTACAGGGAAACACCATTGTACCCTGGCGTGTCTTTCTCGTGCGGTAACTTGTCCAAGGGTGGCAAATATGGAATGGGGTCCCTTGGTGCGAAAAGCGCTAGCAGGTTGGGCGGCAAATACTGGGTCATTTTGCATCCACGCCTACTTCTGGAGAATCTGTTCCTTTGGGCAAGTAAATGTGCACTTCTCTGATACGACCAAGAACCAGAGTCTTCCAAACAAAGCGGCACAGCCGACTTTACGTTGCACAACGAATGCCGAACTCCATGTACATGTGCATCGTTGTTAATTTACCTCGTACCTAAATTTTTGACCGTGTCCTAGCTGCGCTGTGGTAAAATTAGCACTGCAGGGCGCCCGTGCTTTGCTGAATGTGGTATGCGTATTCATCCGCGCTGCGGCAGCTATACGCGCTTGCAATTCTTTATTGAATCGAGACATTTCATAAGTCAAGCAGCCAATATTATTTATAATACTAAAACGTAGCTATATGTCGCGGCCCTTAATAACATGGAATAATTATCTACCATAGCGGAGGAGTCATTTTATAATGGATTTTCTTATGTATATTCTGCGGCCTTCTTGCACAGCCGCATTACACACTCTCTTCGGTTAGCAGTTGAGCCTAAGTTATATGGTATGGCGCATGTCATTGGCTGGCACTCCACCGCACCATGCAAAGAGAGATTGAAAAATTATAATATACTGCT
This sequence comes from Ridgeia piscesae, assembly GCA_025642075.2. Taxonomy (NCBI): domain Eukaryota; kingdom Metazoa; phylum Annelida; class Polychaeta; order Sabellida; family Siboglinidae; genus Ridgeia; species Ridgeia piscesae. Next base: position 307,904 of record JAODUO010000270.1, read on the forward strand.
ATTTTCTTTAATATATTTTAATACCAGTATTGTTTACCGAATACTGTTATTTGAATGATACGATTGGTCGGTTAAATATTTTGAAATATGCTCCATACACAAATAAATCATACGAAATTGGGACTTTATGCAACAGCCAATCAAATTGCATTTGTCATTGACCTGTATGGCTACGCTTGTTACGAATTCCCCTCCGAGGACTCGGTCGTTGGAGAGCGTGTATGGCGTACGCTTGGGTAATCAAGCCTTCAGGCGCAATGTGCTGGTTGCCTGTGGAAACAGCAATCGATTTGTATGCTCTCGAACGAGAATAGTTGCGATTTATCGATCTCCATCATGCAGCAAAGCAAAAATATTACAATTATCTGATGCGAGTTGTGACGTCAATTTGTAGAGATGGCCATCCGGGTGTTGCTGTTAATCGTATCCGCCATATTGTTTGGAAAATAACCAAACATTTCGAAAATAGAGTTCATCGAAAGATGGGGGTTTACCCCCGTCTTACGGCCGAACTATAAGAAGTGCCGTACAGATGCGGCGATGGCCGGGGAGCAGGTGGATGAAAACGGGGGGCCCGTACCACCTTGCGTCGAGCCCACAATGAGTTTTGGTTCTACCGTTGCCAATTCCAGGTCGTATCCGAAGTTTCAAGATGACGACTACCAGATTGACGACGGTTCACCGGGTGCTGGAGGCGACTACGGCTGTTCGGAGAGGGTGGTGATCAACGTAAGTGGCTTACGCTATGAAACGCAGTTGCAGACCCTCAACCAATTCTCCGACACGTTGTTGGGGGACCCCCAACGCCGAAACCGTTATTATGACCCCTTGCGAAACGAATACTTCTTTGATCGAAACCGGCCAAGCTTCGATGCCATTCTGTACTACTACCAGAGTGGCGGTCGGCTACGAAGACCTGTCAATGTGCCTCTTGATGTCTTCATGGAGGAGATCCGATTCTACTCGCTGGGTGAAGATGTCATCGAGAAATACAAAGAAGACGAAGGTTTCATCAAAGAAGAGGTACGGCCCCTGCCAGAGAATCAATTTCAAAAGAGTGTGTGGTTGCTGTTCGAGTATCCTGAAACGTCTATTTTCGCTCGAACCATTGCTATCTTCTCAGTGACGATTATTCTGCTGTCGATCGTCATCTTCTGTCTGGAAACGCTTCCAGAATTCAAGCATTATCGTATAGTCAATGGTACAGATTCAATAGAGGAAGATGACATACCAAAATTCAGTGAACCGTTCTTTGTGATAGAGACAGCGTGTATCGTGTGGTTTAGCTCAGAACTACTGATTCGATTCGCAGCAAGTCCAGACAAGCTAGCATTTTCTAAGGACATCATGAACATCATAGACATTGTGGCAATCATTCCCTACTTCATCACACTTGGCACAGTGATTGCTGACCGGAGTAAATCTAACAACCAAGCAATGTCACTCGCCATCCTGAGGGTTATTCGTTTAGTGCGTGTTTTTAGGATCTTCAAGTTATCAAGACATTCAAAAGGTCTACAGATCTTAGGACAGACATTAAAGGCAAGCATGCGAGAGCTTGGTCTGCTCATATTCTTTCTCTTCATCGGCGTCATCCTATTCTCGAGTGCTGTCTACTTTGCCGAAGCAGACTCAGAAAAGTCACACTTTAAGAGCATCCCTGATGCATTCTGGTGGGCCGTTGTGACCATGACCACTGTAGGGTATGGTGACATGCGGCCTATCGGGGTGTGGGGCAAGTTGGTGGGGTCAATGTGTGCCATTGCTGGTGTGCTGACCATTGCCCTGCCCGTACCTGTAATTGTGTCAAACTTTAACTACTTCTACCATAGAGAAACGGACAATCAGGATGGCCACAAATATGTGCATGTTCAGAGCTGTCCAAACTACCCCCGTGGCATGAAGGAATCTTACACGTCTGAGAGTTGCTCCGATATCATGGAGATGGAGGAAGGACTAAGCATCGGTCACGACACCGATGAACATATGCCAAAACTGAATCATCTAAAAATCAACAATCCGAATAACTCGCGCATCGAAACTGATGTATGACTATATGATTGGCACGAACACTAGCGCACACATCACCGAACTACTACCATGTAACCTGCTGAAGACTTGCTAACAAACACGTTTGGATTGTTATGAATAGTTTCACACACATTTGGTTGTGTCTGGTATTGCTTCAAAGTATGTTATGATGCTGGCATTCCACATGGGTCATGTCTAATACTGAGCGAGCGTAGAATCACCTGACAGGCCAGTATAGAATACATATTTGTGAATGTTCGAATCATTGAAATGTCTAAATACTGTGTTTAATTACCTGCAGATTTCCATATGCATTTTGCTATTGGCAAATGAGACTGTACATTACTGGCATTGTGACATATGCATGTATAACTAAGTATATATAACATTTATTATACTAATATGTAATGACAATTTATACATCTGCAACTCCTAGTATAGTGTACAAATGGGCCAGCCATGTTTACGAGTGTGTGGGAGATAATGGTAGACCACTATACATGTATGTACTCGCATGTTATAATTACTTGGAATTCTATACTGTGTTACTGTAAGATTTTAGGCTTGTTTTGAATCAGTAGGGATGTGTATGCACATGTCTAAAACTAAGTAAGATTTGTAAATTATAATCTGTCTGGCAACATTAATAATTATTGTTATAAGAATCATGTTGACTGCACCTTTGACAAGTTGAACTAGATTTGGTTGTAGCTGCTAACTTTAGTGGTTTAAAATGTTAATGAAACACTACATGTTATTGAGGTTGCTACGATCGCTTGCTCTAGTAATTATGCACTTCATATTTTGATTCATTGCATAGAAATAGTACTGCAAATTGTAATAGATTTATTTATATAAATTGTGCTTGGGCATGTCAAATTTTGGGAAACACTAGGGTATTTATGAAATATAAAGAAGTGTCATGGAAGTATTCTAAGGATGTCATCCATTAGTTCTGCACAATTGCTCCTTAGACGTATTGGGGGAAATGTGATTCTTTGCCAATAGCAGTGCATTGTGATAATGGAAAATTGTGATTCTTTACCAGTAGCCAAGCCATGAAAAAGTGTACTGTGTGTATTGCGATTCCACTTGAAAGGCCCCAGTGAACCTGTGTATATCATTGATACGAATACTAGAGGTGTGAGCACATGGCTGATAACAGTGGCAAATCTGAAGACGGCCGAACTGCATTGTGTTTGTCGAGTGTTCTGTGCCAGGAGATACGTGACCCACGGGAGGTGAAGACATGGACACTGTACCTCAATACCACTGTCGACATGTTGGAGCTCTGGGATTATAGTAGCTGCAACACTGCAAAGGTAAGCTCATTTTGTATCTTTGTGACAGATCACTTTAATTGGAGTAGTGCAGGGTTGGGGGTCTAGGTACTTCTATGATTGTGCATTTCCTATTTATAATAAAGTAATTTAGATACCAAAAGTACCTACGTAGTACAGTTTTGTGCAACAGTGAATGGTCATGAATCCTGAGATAAAATTTCATTTTTGTTTTCAGAAACATTCGCACATGAATATTATTCATGAATGTGTATTGTAGTTGTGATGTATTTACTGCTTGACCCCCCTTACATACTGTCACTACCAGTCTACCACCATGCTAGGTTAACAATTATACCTTTTGTTAAGTCTATTTGGGTGATCATATGCACTCATTATGTGCTAGTTCGTGATAAATTATACATTATTTACAAATGCAGTGTCCTGCATGCACTTTATGCATTATGTATGTATGTGTTATTGTGGACATGTATAACTATAATCAAGCTAATATACTTTAAAAAGTATACATGTGAACATATGTGGTTTCGCCTTTGATGTTTTTCTCATATAATTTCTAAAGATGTTTTGTGCCTCATGCCATACTATCAAGAACTAGTTTAACAATTCCACGAATTAAGCAAATCCATATTATTTTTTGAAATACCATGTATCTAAGATATTTCTCAACTATGAATTTGACGAATTTGTCTTGGGAGTTAGAACACAGATCTATGCCTGCAAAATGTATGTAAAAAACATAAAGCCATTCAGTAAAACATTAGATAAATAATATATGCATACATATTATTCTAAGACCACAAGTGACATTGTGGCAGCAGGCATCACAAGTTAAATTGTCTAGAGCATTGTCATGTATAGATTAAATAATTTCCTACGTAGTGCATAGAAACCATGCATGTACAACAAATACATCGGAAAATCGCTCCTATGTCTGTATGTGAAACATCTAAGAGAATGCAATTTGGCATATAATGCTGTAAACGTTTTCTAGTTGAAAAATGCGTAATAGTTGTACATGTATAATAATATTCACATACTGTTTGTATTTACTTTGCAGCACTATGCATATAATTTACAATTACGAAACCAGAATTATGTAAATCTTTCTATTACCTTGGTGTGTATTTAGCATCCTCAGGCACATAGATATTATTTATATTTATACATTATCACAACTCAGACTGTCAACATGTTGATTGGTTCTGGTTGACATGTGTAGAAATAATGCCATTTCTAACCCCAGTGCATTCATGTGTGCACTTTACATTTGGTAAATGTTGCCACTGTGACTCGTGTCAACTACAAAGTTATCGTGTCATCAATAATCTTTAGAAATTATATGAGAAAAACATCAAAGGCGAAACCACATATGTTCACATGTATACTTTTTAAAGTATATTAGCTTGATTATAGTTATACATGTCCACAATAACACATACATACATAATGCATAAAGTGCATGCAGGACACTGCATTTGTAAATAATGTATAATTTAGCACGATAATTTTGCTACACTATTGTGGTATTATTATTGCCAGTTACACGTGTTTTGGTAGACACATGGATGTTAACTATTATGCCAGTTTATAAACTTAAAAATGTGTCTGGTGACCTAAAGTGGACTACAAACATACATGACACCATTTACACTCACTTCTAAGGCATAACTAGCAATATATATGGTTTTGGAAGACCTTTTTTGCTCCTTAATTCGTAACCCGTCCGCCATCCGTCCACCCATATTTCTACCCGTCCACAATGGTTTTTACCCGTCCAAATTATGGGTGGACGGGTCTCTGCATAAAGCTATGCTACTGCCTCATGTTGTACTTCATTGGTTGATAATAAAAACAAATCTCTAGCCTCAGTTCCTTCAGAACTTCAACCTTTTTTTGGTAGACAGACTAGACACATAACAAAGTGATCAATTAAGTTATTTATATAAAATGTTACCAGGGGTGTTTCATTGTTGTGAATAGTGACAGACTGACAGTATATCTATATACCAGTATATGAATATTGTTTAGATTAGTTAGTGTTATACTGCTTCCTATTGCAATTTTAATGGGAACCCGTAACATATTTTTGTTTTAACTAAAATGTACGGATAAAAATTACTGTTTGTATTTATAAATATACATCTATGCAGTCATATGACTGCACATGGTTCTAAGCCACAACCAATAACAAATGTATATGGGATAAAAAATATCCTTATGTTGAAAATGGAATAAAACAGTTAATTCCAAGTTATGTTATACATGGCTTTAATTATAAATATTGTGCTGTTTGGTGGATGTAGTCCAATATTACATTTAATACAATCATCAGTCAAATCCAGGGGGTGGGTGCCATGGTTCTCTCCATCCTACCTGTTTTGTGGTTCGCCTTCCACCTGTTTGTGATATTCATCTCCCACCTATTTTAGGACCAAGCCCCCCTCCCACTTCCTGCTAGCCCTGACCTTATACTAGTAGCTAAATTTAACAACTTGCTGTAGTGTGGCACAGTGGTCAAGCAGTTAGAGTGTTGGGATGTCGTTTGAAGGGACCAGGCAGGGTCTAAGTCCTAGTGTTACTGGGCAATGGTTCAGTAGTACAGAATCACCACTGTGTCGAAACTTGCATAATTTTGTTTCCCCTTGTTGCCTGTCTGTCTGACTCAGTCACTATAAACAGTTGATCTATTTCTAAAGATAGACTAATCAACAAATGATTGTGGTCATGTAATAGGAGAACTATTCCTTTTTATTTAAATTATTTATTCCCCCTACATCCTTGATAAAGGGGTCATGGGGGTTTCAAAGTTGTTGCTTTAAAAGACAACTAAACAGACATACTTAAATTACTGAGCAAGAGACCAAGTTGCACTTACTAATGAATTTGCTGTTGAGACTGATCAATGACCCAATTTTCTGGGTTGTTCAGCCAGTTGAGTGCCACCATTTGCTTCATTGTGGTTTAGAAGCTGGTATGACTTTTCCAATTACTGAGAAATTGTGGTAACAATTGCGTGATCGTGTGTGCCTACTCAGACATTGATTTCAACCAGAACGGGTGGTGCAGTGGCAGTGCATTGCTTGCATAAGTTGCTGAAGCAGATTTAAGTGTTCTGCCTGCCGCTCGTGCTCGCTGTATGCACTAAGTCTGACTGGCATACAAGTCCTGCCAATATTAGTTACTCTTTGGGCTGTATTCAGCTGCAGTGTTTACTAACTAAACACATGCTTCATGCATGACATAGACATTCCGTTTAACTCTATTTTATCTAATTTTTAATATCGCCATATGACTGTTAACTAAACACCCCAGAAGGACAGCGTCAACCAGAGCCAAGGTCATTTCAAGTGACTTACAGTTACATTTCACTGCTATTAGGCAGGTTTCTTTCAGTTATATCATTGGCGGCCTACTGTTTATTCGAAAGGTACAACATGTTGTAACAATTACTATTTTGGCATGTAAGTATGTTGCTGAATTGGAAAATTGTGTATGCGTCTTATGTAGGTAGACACAACACTTACCAAGTCTTGTCGTTTGCACTGTGCTTACCGTTAACTTAAACAGTACTGTAATTAATAAGTTATTGTAATTAGCAGCAACATGCAAAAAGTAATTTGTAACATTTCAACACCAACAAAGTTACATTATATCCCAGTACATTTTAGTGTATGTAAATATAAGAAAACTCATTTTTTGTTCTTCATTTTCCATCCATGATCTGTAATCTCTGAATAGTCCGGTGTGATCAGACGTTCAAAGCGTTGCCCATACAATTAATCTTTGCACATACTGAATCGCTGGGAGTGTTTGTGAGAAAACATGGACACACGGTTGTAGGTTGTAACACTGCCGTTTTACGCTGAAAATGTCATGTAATACTGCTCCACTTCAACTGATGGTTCATTTGCGTAATTGCATTGTTTGTTCAGCACTGCTAGGCTGTTTCCATAACAACAGATTCATTTATGTAATGGCACAATTTCATTACGTTTGTGGCATTTTGCCTGAATAATTTCAGTGGGGAATGTTTTTGCTGCTAAAACTGGGTTAATCCTGTTTAGCATTCGCCAGTCACACACTCTCTGGATAAGACTCAATAAACCTAACTGTAGCAGTGGTCAGGTGCGTAGAGAAGTCTGAAATGTGTCCCCAGTGTCAATAATGTAGTTTGCATTATGGTATTGTGTTGTCTGTTTCTTGTTAATGTAATTTGTACTTCCGAATATTCCATTGTGAGTAGCCAATTTAAGTGCAAAACAGAGAGGAATAGAAGAGAACTGTTGTGAATGTGACACACACCGATGTAACTCCACCCGCTTAAATAGCTCTGAAATATTTCATTTGTTACATTAAAAGTGCAACAAATTGCACAGAGGTCAATGGAACGTGCCTTATTTCAAGTTATTTGTGTAGGTCTATGCAACTAAGTGTATTTTATAGAAACTATGCAGTTATTAAAGTTATTAAGAATGTTTCTTAGAAAACCTGACATTACAAGTGCACCCTTCCCAGTTAGCTGCTCACCAATGCTTGAATATACCATTGTTTATGACACTCAGCACATGCATATATTCCAACCAATAATTTGTTAGCATACTGCATAGGCTATGACATTGTCTCACCTGATTATGTCACTTTCAGTGAAGACATATATATATATCAATTAGTCCTTGTCCATGTCATTGAGATAATTTACTCTGCAACAGTTTTACGTTACACTATTTATTGGGGTGGTGATGGAAATAACCATACATTTATGATTCCCCAGAAAACCTGGTGAAAGACCACCCTCCAAAGTTGTGCACTGGCATGGTACTGCGATATTTATTACATGAAATGTTATGTTTTATAGGTACTGAATGTGGCATTTATAACGCCAGATGGGTTGTATCAGATGGCCAAGCAGGAAATACCATTTGAACATCAAGACACAGCCAACAGATTCTGGATGTTTAAAAAAGCAAATGTCATACAGTTTATAAGACAAAACTCAAATACTCCCAATACAATTTCACTGAGATTACAAGTGAATAGTTTATTTGTAGTGAAAATAATTGGTGCCCAAAGTCCTGTGAATGCTATGAGATCCTCTTGGGTGTACCTGCACACAAAAACTTGATCAGTACCTATCACATCAATGTAGACAGTTATGTACACAATAGAATATTATATAACAATAACATGGTTGTTATCTACATGGAAATTACACATGAATCCCTTAACTGACCAATAATGATAAATAACGACTATCACTTTTTTCAATTTAGATGTGATGTTTAAAATCACAGTTTAGTTAATTTAAGGCCACTGCATTCTTACCACTGACAAAATGTCAGATATGAAACTGCATCATCAGTTGTGATAAGACATGGCTGTGACACCAATTTAACTGTAATTAAGCATTACACAATGAAACATGTTAGAGACTTCCGGTAGTGAAAATCCAAACTTCTAGCTGTAACCCAAATAGTTTTCTTCATCAATTATTAACTTTTCACCAGCGCGAATGTGTTACACTGATAAATACCACCTGCTTTGACATTCTCATGAGTAATTAAATTCTGTACATTTGCACGGGTGATACACGGGTAATCTTTTATTAAACATGCGTGTGATTTCCAGCTGAGAATTGTATCAGGGAATTAAGCCCAGTTTCTTGTATCGAAATCCGCCTGGGATTGCAGGATTGTTCCAGTTAGATCTGACAAACTAACGATGATTTATCTTTGTGATGTCCTGTAAATATCTGGAATTATTTGACAAGAAGCTTAGACCGACTTCTGAGCCAGACAGAATTTATCTATGGTAAAAATACTCTATTTTGGTATTACAAATACAGAGGATCCTCACTGTGCATAGGTAATTAAGTTGCCCTGATGGCATTGTGACTTGTGTGACGAGGTGACATGTATTCAGCAGGAGTGCATGACCATTTGAAGGCAAGGATGCTGAACATTTGTCCACATCTCTGGCACATCTTATATCTCTTCACACATGTATTGTAAGGAAGTTAGATGAATAAGTAACTGATTTGCAAGGTGTAGAGTATTGACACTGATGTAATCATCACCATCCTCTGGTATGTGAGGGTGGACACGACTAACTGTACACCTAGGTAGAGAGTGTGTACCTGCCCTAGGTAGACCAAAATCATTAAGTGATCATACTAGTAGAGATTAGAGTGTCCACAAAACAAGGTTCAGTTGTATTCCAGATCAAATAAAACTTATGCTAAATTACAATTTCAAAATATCTTATTGGAGGGCTAAAATTTAAATTATGTTCTTGTATTTTATCAGCATAGGCATGCATTAACATTGTCTAAGATCTTAAAATAGTATGAGTTGCTATATATTCTATGTATATTGAATCAGTTGAATATGACAGAGCAGCATGTGTCCTTAAGCAATATCTAAATTTCTGACAGTGATACTGGGGTACAGACATGAGGGTGAGGGTGGAAAGGGTGGTCCAGCTGCCACATCTCCAGGATAACAGACCCATTTGCAAAATGCTTGCATCTTCTTCTGCACGATTTTGACGAGACAAGAATACTAAACATGGCCTGGGCCGATGGCCACGCTGCGCTGTCTGTGGAGTTGATGCGTAGAAGCACACAAGACCAGCTGGGTGTGGTGGTGTGTAGAAATCAGCCTGCCGGGAGTTCTCGTCTGGCCTGGGTATTGCCTATCAATCAGTCAATATACCAGCAGCATGCCAAGCCGATGGGGCCTGGCAGACTGCTCAAACATCCCCCCTAGATCGCTGCACGTCGCTTGAGCAAATGTAGCCGTTGTTATTTTACCAAACTAATTCACGTGTGTCGAGTCGGTGTGTGCAAACATGGGATGTTCTGTTGTGGTCGAGCGTCGGGTGCTTTGATGCTGATTGTTACTTTAGAGATTAAATACGTATCGAGAAAGAACTGGCTGGAGGGGGAATTGGCACGAGGGATGTGCCATTTGCTGATGAGTGCTGGTAATGGCTGATGAACTATTGTCTCGTATGAAAGTAGTATTGGTTGTCGATGCGGTGACAGCGTAACGACAGCACCAGCTGTATCATTACTCTGTGTGCAGTGTCGTGTGTCTGGGTAGGGAGGCACCTGTACTAGAGGTAGAGTCAATTGAGTCAGTAATCATTTATGAGATTAAATACGTATCGAGAAAGAACTGGCTGGAGGGGGAATTGGCACGAGGGATGTGCCATTTGCTGATGAGTGCTGGTAATGGCTGATGAACTATTGTCTCGTATGAAAGTAGTATTGGTTGTCGATGCGGTGACAGCGTAACGACAGCACCAGCTGTATCATTACTCTGTGTGCAGTGTCGTGTGTCTGGGTAGGGAGGCACCTGTACTAGAGGTAGAGTCAATTGAGTCAGTAATCATACTTATGTGTAGACAGTGAACATTAATGTTGAGCAGTCATAATATTGCACAATTAGAGTTTGTACTAGAGGTAGAGTCAGTTGAGTCAGTAATCATACTTATGTGTAGACAATGAACATTAATGTTGAGCAGTCATAATATTGCACAATTAGAGTTTGTACTAGAGGTAGAGTCAATTGAGTCAGTAATCATACTTATGTGTAGACAATGAACATTAATGTTGAGCAGTCATAATATTGCACAATTAGAGTTTGTACTAGAGGTAGAGTCAATTGAGTCAGTAATCATACTTATGTGTAGACAGTGAACATTAATGTTGAGCAGTCATAATATTGCACAATTAGAGTTTGTACTAGAGGTAGAGTCAATTGAGTCAGTAATCATACTTATGTGTAGACAGTGAACATTAATGTTGAGCAGTCATAATATTGCACAATTAGAGTTTGTACTAGAGGTAGAGTCAATTGAGTCAGTAATCATACTTATGTGTAGACAATGAACATTAATGTTGAGCAGTCATAATATTGCACAATTAGAGTTTGTACTAGAGGTAGAGTCAATTGAGTCAGTAATCATACTTATGTGTAGACAATGAACATTAATGTTGAGCAGTCATAATATTGCACAATTAGAGTTTGTACTAGAGGTAGAGTCAATTGAGTCAGTAATCATACTTATGTGTAGACAATGAACATTAATGTTGAGCAGTCATAATATTGCACAATTAGAGTTTGTACTAGAGGTAGAGTCAATTGAGTCAGTAATCATACTTATGTGTAGACAATGAACATTAATGTTGAGCAGTCATAATATTGCACAATTAGAGTTTGTACTAGAGGTAGAGTCAATTGAGTCAGTAATCATACTTATGTGTAGACAATGAACATTAATGTTGAGCAGTCATAATATTGCACAATTAGAGTTTGTACTAGAGGTAGAGTCAATTGAGTCAGTAATCATACTTGTGTGTAGACAATGAACATTAATGTTGAGACAGTTCAAAATGCAAATTGAGCAGTGCATAATATTGCACAATTAGAGTTTGCAGTAACATCTAATAATATACGTTTGATAACTTGATTACAGTTCCAATATTGCTTAATTTTATAACCTGGAATTAGCATTCAGTACTTTGTAAAAGAAATGTGTGACAGTCATTAATTACAATTCCAATTTGTCTAATTATAATTAATAACCTGATTATTGCTTGAGTAACATATTACATAAATAGAAATGTGTGACAGTACTTAATTAAATGTTCATTATGTTAATTATAACTTAATAATAATTATTCGTTGAGTTTAACAGATAATTGAGTAAGTAATCATTTACTGTCTAACATGACAAATGTTCTGGGGGCAAGTCATCTTCATCTTGGGACAAATTAAAATACAATAACTGTCAGTTCAGATTATTTTTGTTCATAAGTGCACACAGGATTTTTGTTATACTGTTGTGTACTCGGGTATGTTTGAGTGCATCGTTAGTTGCCAGTGTAAACATAATTAGCCGTGATGTGTTTCGCTACATTCCTGTTCAGTGGGTGACCCTGGGTGACAATCTCAACAAAAGCAGAATGGCAGTACCTGCTGTGAATAGTTTGTTGATCTTGTGTCTATCTTAGATTATGTAAATAGTCGTTATAAACATAAAGGAAGTAAGGAACACTAACAATCGACACATGTTGTAACATGTAGTGGTATTCCGGCAGGGCTCTATGCGGAGATAACATTTTTGCCAGTCACTTTTGTACCAGTCAAGGCAATTGGCAGGTCCCCTGCCAAGTGCCTTGACAACCAACCAACTTCAAAGGAGTCCGTGACAAAATAAATGTAGATAGTGTCAGTAGCATGTGTTGACCAATTGAGTGTTCTCTTTATAACTAACATTTTGTGATCACAACACAAACTGTGACTGCTATTTCATGCTTATTAAACACAACTTTGCAGGTAGTACACTGCCAACATATTTAGTTTAGTGTAATGACTTTAGTTTGGTTACATAAGTGTTGAGGTTTGTTTTGTTTCAGAAAGTACTGATGATCAAGCCAATGCTGTGCCTGGATGGATGGAGTCATCAGTACCTCCGCTGCAGGTGAACATCATGGGGCAGAATGTCCTGTTTGCACCAACAAGTCAACTCGGTGCACACCTCTAAGCCTGTTCTTGGATCACTTGAGGGCATTCTGCGTGCTATCTATGGAGGGCAACCAGATCCCTCCCTTGGCATGGCATCACCTCAGTTACTGTGCCCCAGTGGTGGAAAAAACATTCTGCAACATGTGTTTCATCAGAATCATCTGAATCATTTCCTCCATCAACAAGAGAATTAGAGAATTACTTCTGATCTGCAGCAGTGTCATCATCAGAGGATGTGTCACAGTGGAATCCCACACTGTGCAGTTAGGCAATGTGACACAAAGCTGAACCATGGATTACATCTCCATTGTGGATTACTGGCATTGTCACCACTTGTGCATCATCCTCTCTGGTGAGTTCACAGTTGCACTATTCATAATATTATGTCACTGTTAATCTACATTATCTAAGTTTGTTTTATGGTTTTTGGTTGCCTTGTTAGTGTCCTGGGTATATATATATATATATATATATATATATATATATATATATACAATCACATATTTTATTCATTAGAGATGTTGTAATTAGGTGTGTTACCCAATGTGTGTGTCTGTGCATGTGAAGATGCATAATTGATCAATGTTCCAACATCTAAACTATTCTCAAAAGAATATTCACAGTGGAAATGTATGTTCGACCATTTGATTAATTTCAGAAGGTGCTGCAGCAATATGATATGTATAACAATGTCCATTTATATAATAGATATAGCTACTTGTGACTATTTAATAAACTCTGCAGTAACATACACAGCCCGTCGTGCTCACCTTCCCTAGGGGTGTAGTATAGGTCAGGAACCAGTTGGACCAGTTCTTTTGTGCACTGGGCAGTGTTTTTCTGCACTGGGCAGTTGCTGCACAGTGCATTCATTTGTGAATTGACCAGTCCGGTTGACTGACCTTTAACTAAGCAAAATCTGGATACCAAGGAGTATGCAAATATATATACATCTGCACTGTAAATGGTAGTTGCAGTGTCTAGAATAATGTTGACAGCTCACCAATCCAGGTTCCATAGTAGTTTGTGTGTTAATGTTAGTCATAGCTCAAAGTACTGTTTACAGAAATATAATTTTGGCCATCAGAAGCGTGACTATTTCTTGGTACCAGTACATTGTTTCACAGTTGTCGACAATTCGGTGCACTATTGGATTTGGCAGCAGTTCACACCTGAGTGTGATAATGATGGACTGGTTGACTGTTCTCGTGTTAGCGTATGTGTTTGCCAGTGCCACATTTCATCCCAGGGGCATCAAATGGGTCTAGCCTTTTAGTAGTATTCATCAATTTCAGCCTTTGCTAAAGCAAATGTATGTTTATCTACAAATATTTTCTGTTTTTCTACAAATGTTTTCACTGTTCATGTTATAGAATGTTACCGGGATATGGCAGTTGTTTTTATAGATGTCTGCTACGATGTGTCCATAATTATGTTAATTGTAAATTTAATTCCTTTCCTTCCCCCAAGAATTGTAGCCCTCGTAATTTGGCAGTTACAATCCTGATTGATTGTATTGTTTTGCTACACAGGCACACTGCTAGCAGACTCATGGGTGAATCATGGGTTCATTTGTAATGCTAGTGTTTCCATATTAAACAAGTTATACATTCTAGGTAAACATCAGTAGAATTTTAATACATTTAGGCCTTAGATGACTCTTGGCATGTACTTTATGATTTTCAGAACTCCGTTCACTCTTATAGTTTACATTTTGCAATGCCTATATAAATAGTATACAGTGTTTCCTCCGAGTAAAATGATGGGCGAGGTGGTATGATAGCCTGAGTGAGCACTGAATGCATGATGCGCACTACGTGGGTCCTACCTTCAAAATGGTGCATTTGAAGGGGTGTTTTAACCTATTCCCTGCATATAGCAAGAAGTATCTATGAGTATGAGGTGGCAATTCTGGCATATTTTGAACAAGGTGGCTGAGAAAAACAGCTTCACTCACCATGTAGCAGGGGAAACACTGAGTATATATGTGACGTGTTCTAACGAAATGAGTCGTATGTCAAAATAAAATAAAATTGAGTTAGTCACACCATTGGAGAGAAGATGTATTAATCTTTTCAACGGTATAAAAATTATGGAGATATCTCACACACAGCCAAAGTTATTGGACGCTGAACATGCCTAGGGTAGAAAGTTTCAAACGGAGAAAAATGCATTTGAAGTTCGCGGTCACATAAGCACACAGTCGAGTACATTGTCGATCCAAAATCGGCCATTTTGCTTCTATTACTCCATTTGATGCATTCGAAATAAACTACCAAGGCATGTTCGCTGTCGAAGATATATCATGCTAACTGTTTACTGAAATTATTACAACATAATCCGAGTATTTAGCAATGTTTTGTAGCAGCGACCCGATCAATTCCACGTTGTTTACGGCTAGCGAGAGCTCACTGCGCCTGCGCACACAGCTCTAAGCCGATCAGGGCTGTCAGCTCCTCACGGCGTCTAGTGACGTTTATTCACAGATAGGCCTCTCGCATTAAGCGCTGCTATTGGCTTACACTGACGTCAGTGGGGATTTCTACTACAAGAATCCGAAAGAGGGCGTTCAGGGCTTTCCTGTAGTACCAAATAAGTCTGCCATGCATTGAGGGAAACCCCAAAGAATGCGACATGAACTAGTGCGATTTATTGGTTCTGTTTTACGAAATTCATGCGTGAAATGTTACGTAGTGTGTCTAAAAAGGCTATAAAATGTACTAAATAATAATATAAACGAGAAATAAGCATTGCCAATTGACCAAAAAAGATACCAAAGTATACTTTGGTGAAAAAAGTCAAAATCGTCGAAATTCATCGTTGCATGTTTATGCGGTATTTTCTCGAAATCAAGTTCACTGACATACGACTCATTTCGTTAGAACACGTCACATATATACTTTAATATGGATACATGAATACTAGCCTAGTAGTGCTTTGGAGTAAATGATACGTGTAGTAGCTCTACATTTTAAAGCAGCTGTTGCTGGCTTGTAGCCAGAAATCTTTGGCCTGGAAACCCAGGAGATTCAGGTTGCACCTTGGTGCTGTTTTCCCAATGTTATAACATTGCTGTGTACCAGCTACATTATAATGCTGCTTGACAAAATTGTAAATTTAGATGCATTATCATGAACAAACTACATGATTTATTGGAGATTTTAATTGCTCCATGTAGCTTTTGGTCTACTCATTTTTTGTGACAACAAAATCGTTCTGGATAATGTTCAAGGCTTGCAGGCACGTTTCTTCTGTGAATAGTGTTTGTTAATTAAAATAATGTGAATTAAAGAAAACAATGGGTGTTTAACTATTTATACTCAAGAAACAAACTACAGCATTAATTTTGTATGAACACATAAGATTTACTCATTGTATGTTGCAAAGGTTAGGATTCCATTTCCATAACAGAGATAGAATTCAACCCCCAAAAAACTTTGATAGACAGCTGGGCCCCTACTTGTAAAATCTAGACTGGGCCCACTCACCAGTCTGCACTGCTCCAGTCATGTGCTTACCTCAGTGCCTCAGGCATATTGTATTACACAGCTACGTAATATGGTGTCAACCAGGTGACTCTCGGTCTAAAAATGTGCTAAGAACTAAGACGCAATGTTGTAAAATATATATTGGATGATGTTGAATGATGAAACTAGTGCATTAAGCAATAGTTTAGTGATGTCAACAAGGGCCATCATTGGCATCAAATGCAGTGGTCAGTGACTCGGTGTCGCACCAAGTGAAGTGAATGTAGACCTGTAAGGCTGTAACGCAATTTATGAATCTGCAGTAATAACTGACATAAGAGATTACAAGCTAGGTGTATTGCTGCGAAGATACAATGCACTGCTAACTGTGTTAACAATGATGTGATGCTATACAGTAACAATACAATAGAATAACACTTTATTGACCCTGAAGGGAAATTCATTAAATGATGATTCGTTAAAATGTTTACCACATGATCACTGAAACAAAATCATATGAAGATGTTCAACAAATGTTGACAATAAAGTTTTATTCTATTGTATTGTATAGCATCACGTCATTGTATTTGGCACAATTGACCAGTCATAGGAGAGCACTCCGCTTGCCATTTTCAAGGGTTGGCTGAGGCTCCGTTTTGTACATGTCACATGTGTGCACGCTCGTGCATGCGTGACATACAAAACAGCATCAGTGTATGTACACATATATTGTGTATGTAACACTCTTTATTGGAGTAATCAGGGAATTAAACAGCTCAATTTTAACAAGCCAGTCACCGGCCTAAACTTGTCCACAGTTATTGGGGGCCTGTCAGTGAACCTAGGGTCCATTGCCCCTGGCTGAATTCAGACCCTGATAAAAACTGATTGTTTTTATGCAAAAATTAACCATAAACTGAAAGAATTTGTTTAGTGTAACTGTTCTTTATATTGGACCTCTTGTTCTGCATTTCATTTTTTTATATTGTATACAATTATTTAATAGTAAACCTATTTACGATTCCTTCTATTAAATAGTATTATTACACTGCTGTATGTAAACCAAAATGTTTGCAAAACAAATATTCCTGGGATATATGAATTATTTTCATTTGGGGTAGGGTTAGTATGACCTATCCAGTGTAGGCAAATATAACGTTATAGTGACAACATTGACGTTGGTCCCAGTATCATTCAAATAGAATTCAGTTAAATCCAATGTGGAGGAATCCTCCATTTCTGTCGTAGGCGATAAGCACCCAGCTGGCTGGAGCCCAATAGGTGACAGGGCAACAAAAATGTCATCATTCTCAATGCGAGTGATGGCTGTTAATATTTCAACACAGTGATGCAAAGTATAGTGGCCGGTGTTTAAGTGGCTATTATAGAGGGTATAGGTTCGTGTTTCTATATCATAGTACTTATTGCTTCATTTTTTTCTTCCTTACAGTTTCTAATTGTTTACAGCATTTGGCAGGGTTCCGTTAACTGACTAGTCTGCCAAGGCAACCTTTCTATGCTGGCACTGAGGATGGTCACTGCCTGGGTGCTTGTTGTCCTTAGTGGTTCATTTAAGTGTCCCAAATTCTGTCCCAAACATTAACGTGATTCTCCAATTCACAAGGGATACATAATCTCCAATGTTGAGTGCCAGCGTCTATAAATATTTTTGTAGAAGTATATGTGTGTGTGTGTGTATATATATATATATATATATATGTATATATATATATATATGTACGCACGCACACATACACACATATGTCTAAAAAAATATTTATAGAAGCTGGCACTATACATATACATATATATACTGGCACTGTACATACATAATTTTTATTGGATGTCGGATGGCCCCCTCCAATGCAAAATCCTGGCTACGCCACTGATCTGCAACTACACCCTTGATATGAGTGCAGTATGTATCTCTGATGATGTCAGTGCAACTGTAACAGTACTGCAGCATTAATGTGATGCATTCACATTCGGTTTTGGCCTGTGCTGTGGTGGTGCCAATTAGGTTCACTAGAAGGCAACCTATAGTGACGTTTTGGCATTTGACACTGACAGAGTCGGCAGTTGCCTGCTTGATAAATAGATTTCTGCCTGAACTCTCCTGGTTCATTTCTGTTGCTCGCTGTGCCTGTGTTAAAACATGCTGCCACATTGCGAGAGAAACAGATAAATGCTCCAGCAATATGTTCAGTCGTGCACAGACCTGTTTGTTAGCCATCCAAACATCTGTAGGGTCTTGGTGTGACTTGGTCAGCAGCGAGATATACATATCGATATTCCTGCGATGCGATGTGCTTGGAATGCATGAATAACTTCGGCTGAACCTGTGATAATGAACATTGCCGGTGCCAGCGTGTGAAACATTGATTTTCCCTTGTCCAGCATGCAGCCATTAAGCATGGAGTGCAAGTAATCTTGTCATGTCTAGTTAGGTGGAATTTGTTTTGGCGGCTATAAAACTTATGCGTGGGCGGCCACCATTTGACGATCAGCGAAACAGAGTGAAAGATGTTAAAATAATGTTTATGGTTTAATGCTGTTGTGTCTGGAGTATTATTTGTTGTTCTCTTGTTTACATTAAGTCTGCAGCCAACTTGATGTTTGTGCAGGTTCTTTATTTTGACATCCAATCAGTCATGTTGACGCTTCAAGCCAGCGATTAAAAAACCTTCCTATAGGAAAAAGGTGGCGCAGAAGGCTAGACATGTTGCCTATAACTGTTTTCGGCTGCTGTAAACACCAAAGCAAATAGGCTTCTAACACATGCCTGGCACAATGGCTCGAGGGTACACGCTGAGTAATTGGTAATTTATTTCTAGTGTTTTCCTGGGAGTGTTGTCTACTTGTTTACAGAAAAACAGGTGGCATTGGGTTCTCTGGCAAACACATCTTACTAACGGGTAAACCAGACAGGTGACATGTTTTTATAAGTTTCAGGTGTCAGTACAATTGGTTAGCTAATTTACACAAATAATAAAACACATCAATTAAGCAATGGCGTAATTGTTTGTGAGGTTTCTCTGCATGCATAATTTTTCCAATTGTTCTATCCTGATAATAACTTTCATTCTCTGAAGCACACATAAGCCCAGTTCCTAAATCACAAGTTGAGTCACCATTTTATACAGTAATTGGAGACTGTGTATTTAGAAATGTGGCTTCCCCTGACACTAATTACTCGCTAAGCCAGCTTAAGAATTGTCTCCATGATATGTTCACTGGATGGCCACGAGCAGATTAATTAAAGCCAAATGCTGACAGCTTCATATTATTGATACACAAGAGCAATGTTACAAGACCGATGAACCCAATCCATACACCTTTCCTAAGCCAAAATATTAAAGCAGCTATATCAACACGGACTAGAGCTATGATAGGACATAGGTATCTTTAAAAACGTTAATCTTTAGGTGGCATATTTCTCAAACAAGTCAAAACAGTATATTATTTAATCAGGTTTATTAGTTTTTACCTGTGACTGTGTTGTTCTTGGAGATTTATTAATGTTGTTTCTGTGTATGGATCTTACTGGTATTGTAGGATATATATATATATATATATATATATATATATATATATATATATATATATATATATATGATATTATAATTATTTTGTTGACCAGTCTATATTCCCAGCAGATCGTGGTGGCGTGGTCAGTGTCTATGAAAGGCCTACGGATTGTGTGGGAGTGGGATAGTCACTGTGTGGGTGGTTTGTTTTTGGTGATGTTGAACTTACACTCTCTAGTGATGGACTTCAATGTGCTGCTCTGATATCATTGAAACGTACAGCAACTACGGTAACCTTGACTTTATTTAATTGATGGTTGCAAGGTTCAAGCCGATGGCCCATCTAGATTGTCGAAACGACCATTTGGAACAATGCAGCACCGAATCCACAGCATTCAAACTATCAGTATGGACCATTTTATTACAAGTATATGTTTATTATTAGTTTTGTTATATAGATCTATGACTATTAATTTATTATTAACGTTGGGTAAATGTTTTATGTAAACTACAAAACAAGCAGTAGAGAGTAATACATTAATTAATTTAATTAGCCGGTATAGTTCTATGCCTTAATGCACCTAGTGGACAAGGTGGAAACCATGGCAGTTACCAGGGCAACGTGCCAAAAATAGCACCTGCGTAATCAAAAATAGCGTGCACGTGACATGTGCTTGCTGTTTATCATAATATTGTTAAAACAACGATGTGACATCATCAAACAAAACATACTTTCCGCATACTTGTAAATCATGTTTAAATAGTACAAGACATGTAATTCTGAACAGTGGGGAACTAACAAATGCCGAAATGGTCTGGTTAGCACATGAAGTTGTATTTCGGGCAATAACATGGGTGAATCACCGCGTTTCCGTTCTACTCGCCGTAACTTTTGTTACATTGGTGATATCGATTTCTTGCAACGTCTGTCGTAAAAAGAAATTTTCTAATTGAATTAGTATTCATGAGTTTATAAGTGTTTGTTTACAAGTGCAGGTTTTTGATTTACTACAACCTATCTTTCAGCGCCTAATGATGATGTCAAAGTTTAGCATCAGATCTTGCCAGATCCAGTAGCAGCTGCAGCCACTGCGTAACTTTGGTTTTTCTTGTGACATTGATTTTGTGCAACATTAGCATTGAATATCAACGCATTTTCTGACTTATTTTTAGTAAGACATTCACAGAATACAGGGCCAAGTTTTGCCATACAACATGCATGCATGTCACACTTTCAGCATGTTTACGAGCATGCTGCTTTCCATTCGGTGCTAGGCTGCTAGCAGACAGCAGACAAGTTCAGCCTAAAAGCAGGCAACTAACATAGTCACTAAGGATGAGACGAATCTGGGATTTCATTCGAATCGAATACGAATATTCCGTGGCTTCAAATTCAATTAGAATACTGAACAGTGTCAAGATGTCTTGCTGGGAAGCAGCGTCATCCCGTGACCAGGGGCACAATTCCATGCCGGAGTCGTCAACATCATGGCCATAGGCATCGATCTTTTTGTTTACTTTCTTAACTAACCATGAAAACAACTTCTTACAGCTGCCAAACTTATCTTCACATATCTTATGTACATAATTTTATACACAGTAGGTTACAAAATAAAATCATTTACATTCCTATAAAGAATAAAATATAAAAAACTCACGCAAAACTCGACATGATCTACATGGAAAACACAGTGCTTACTGTAACATCAGTAATTTATCACAGGCGTCACTAAATAAATGACTTCAAATTCCGGTTTTATGGTAACCCTAAAGTAACCATAACTTAACCTAAGCTAACTTCAACTAATCCTAAACTTAGCCGAAAATTTTCGTTTTTTACCCAAAATTCTAATCTTAAACCTTAATCGAAGACTGCTAACAAAATAATACCGATATTACGGTAAGCTATGACACCGCAAGTTTTATGCAAGTTTGTTGTGTGAAGTTTATTTGTGAAGATATGTGAGGTGTAGTTTGATGGTTGTAGTCTTTTTCATAGTTAAATCAGAAAATAAAAGATCGCCCAGGACCGATTTTGCAGTGGATGACACGAAGGAAAATTTTCGAACAATGTTCGTTTTTATAGCTGAAAATTATCGAATAGCGGGAAAACGTTCAAATGTTCCAAATTTTGAAAACGAAACAGATATTCGTCCCATCCTTAATAGTCACACAGAACCATAAGTTTAATTACTGGTCTTTGTATACGGCAGATTCCACTGTTTGCGTTTGCAGAATAATGCTACGGACCTGAACAATAAAAGATGTTTGTTTATTTTTTATGTAAGATTACTTTTTGCTGGAGTGTCTTGACTCAATGTATGTGCCGAAGTGCTATATTTACACGCCAAAGACACAAAGGCGTGGTCTGCATTGAACCCTGGTGGGTTGATCTGCTCTGATACAGGGGGCATATATTTCTAAATGTGCACTGGATGTCTCAAATGTCTCAGTACATCAGTCTGTTTGCCACAGACCACTGGATGTTGCCAAAATTACTTGTGATGTGTAAGGGCAGAATAGCGCAAAACACGTGTGCACTTTGGAAATAAAATTAATTGTCACACTGTACATCATCACCGATGCAGCTGTGATGTATAATCAGCTGTTTTCACTAAACCAAACATAAGTGATGTGTGTGGTGTAGGCAAAACATTTATTAGGTTTATAGAAAGACATTTCAGATGTTATCTGTGCCAAGAACTTGCCAAACATATCAATCATCCATGAGTCGAGAAATATTCACAAGAGCTGAATGTTTTGAATGCTCTGCTAAATTTAGACAAAGCAACAAAAGATGAAATCAAAATGTTGATGCATAAAATCAGTTACAATACACAGGATTTGTCAGCCATGTTCAACATGCGCAACTATCATTAATTGTGTGGATATATTTCACACAAAATGTTTTTACATTCCACTTTTGCAAAATATGGCAATTAAAAAGACCAGATGAAATAAGAATCACGTTGGTGCTGTTGTTGGGCATGCTTCCAGTTCAGGTCAAGCCGCAGGGCTTTATGCAGGATCAATTTATTTCATATTCTCTCACATACATAATTAGTCAAACTGTGTATTATAAACTACAAAAACGTGTCACACTCATTTTCAGTGCATTTTGTCAGTTGACAATGTCTATATGATTTTTAATACCCTTTTTTGCTCATCGTTTTTTACCCATCCACCAGTCATCTGGTATTATTTATACCCGTCCAAAATGGGTTTTACCAGTCTAAATGACATTTAGACATGGGACAGGTCTCTGCATAAAGCTATGGGTCATCTAAGTTGTAAGATAACTTTGCTGTAAACCTGTGTGCAGGTCCCTGCCTTCCTGGGTGTAACCAGTGTGAACAGCTGAGCTGGGACTGGGAGCGATCCATGCTACCACTGGCTTGGCGTCTGTCAGTGGAGTATTCTAAATTTAAACCAAAGCCTGTGGACTGTGGTCATACTAGGAATGGAGCTTCATAGAACTCCACTGGTGGTTGCCACCCATATGTACAAGCTTCAAGACATACCAGTAACAATCTACTTTGATCCGTTGTGAATGGTAGAAAAGGGAACAGCTAAATGCCTAGATGACTAGATGCCTAGATCCTACTGAGAAAACATTCAGGTTTTAAACACCTTGGCTATCACTAGTTTTCACGCTCAGTTTAAAACTTGCAGTAGTTATGAAATGTTATTAAATCACCTAAATGTAGGTAAGCTTATTTGAATGCTATTTTGAATAGATTACTGATATATATCTACAGATCTAGATATTTTCTTACAATTCAGGTCAAATTATTTGACCAGGTTATCATGACAGGCTGAGTGTGTGAACATCCATTGTGCCAGGCAGTGCTACCTGTCTTTGTTTACATCTTTACTATACTTTTGTATAGTGCAGGACTTCTAACTGGGTATCTGACACAGGGACAGTTTGACAAATGTCTTACCTTGACTTTATGACCATTGATCATATCTAAAGATGTTCGATGTACGATTTTATCCCAAACAATATTTGTTTACTTAAAGTGAACCACAAATTAATTGACCTTTTTCTTGGAAACAATGTGGCACATATCCTTTTGTCTAAAGCATACATATTTTGTTTCTAATGTGCTATGACAGTATTTGTCCACATTTATATCCTGGGCGGTGCATTTCAAACTCTTGTAGCGCATCCATATGTGGCATGTGCATATAGCTACTCATATAGTTTGTATTCATTTCATTTTAGTTGTATTTGTGTAAAAACTATAGTCTAGTTCCATTTGCATGTTACCTTCAAGCTGAACTCTTTCTTGGATACATTTAACAGAATGACAGCTGTTTTGGCAAATTGCCATAAATTCAAACAGACTAATGCTGATTGTTGTTCTGCGAAAAAGCAACACCACTTGTGTGCATTTAATTATTTCGGACATACCATTCAACGAGATTCTATAGAAGAAACACGCTGACAATGTCCGGCTTCCAAACAAATGGGTTGATTGAGAAATCTTGGCAGCGGTGAGCTGACTAATTATCAGGTAATTGACTAGTGAACCAGTGTACAGACCAAAGCTGAGATGATTAAGCGGTTAATCTTGTTGCTGAGTGCTTCCAGGGCTTGCACATTCAGGTTGTTGATCGTACTAATATAAAGTTCTTCACCTGTTTTCCAGAATGCGTCTGTGTTTGCCCACAACACTACTTGAGGCGTAGGTTGTAAGCACTGTTGTCGATTCAAACACATTGTGAATGATTGTCTAGTTTGCTAGGTCATGTCACAATGACCAGAAATATTCACGTACAGTTTGCAACAGGTCATGAATGTAAAATTTAGCAGAAATTTTGAAGTTTGGTTTAGTATCGTTATTTTGACCTTTTTACAAGACTGGTATATATACACTATCAAATATCAATGCTATTATAATTTTTAAGTACTGATAATGTGCCAGGCAGTGCTTCAAAAATTCTCCAAGTTGCATTTTTGCACAATGTATACAATGTATTGATTATGACTGGTGTTCAGGCAGGCAGCAGACACTATTTTAGTTTGAATTGTTTAATTTGAGATGTCTAACAATAAATCATCAGAAAGCATATTGGGGTTTTTCTCAGAGAAATTACCGTCTAAATGGTTGATATAATGATATATTTGAATGTAATAATCAAGACTTAACAGTTGTATTCTACATACCAAAATCATAGTGAACCCAAGATTACGGGTAGGCACACTTCAGAACTAAGATGTTAGATAACCATAAATTGGTATACGTTTTTAAAGATGTCAGTAGCTAGCTTTGTTATTGATCCCAGATAAAACCATTAAAAAAATTCCTAGATATGAGTATCATGTAATTAATATTAAGCGTTATATCTACATCCGATCACAATGACACAAACACACAAGGTTTGTTTTATTTTTTTATTTAATTATCAAAAATAACTCCAGCTGAGCTTTTTTAACATGATGATTGATAGTCCTTTCCTAAAGCTGCACAAACAAGTTCCTATAATTTCCAGTTAATCTACTTACTCTGACAACATGTGTGGTTTACAAACGTCAATTTGTTGCAAATAGAGCAATTACAATGTAATCACAACAGATTTACCACACAAATAAACCATACTCTGTTGTCACGCTGTAGCCAGTTTTTGTCGTTGTTTTTTCCCCTGGCGCCATCTCCAGCACAAGTGACGCCACCTTGCAGGAATTAATTGCATTTGCTAGTGGCGATGTAATGGTGATGTTGAATAAGGCCTCGGCCATCGAGGTGTTTGTCTGGCTGTGGCTGGTGGTGCAGACAAGGTTCATCAGGGCAATAAAGAAGCTGTGTATGTAAGTGGTGAATGTAGATCAATTTTAGCACCAGCGCCAATCTATTCCTGGCGTGGTGGGAGGCTTTGGATGGCGTTCAGACAGTTCAGTCTCAATCCTGCTCACCATGTCATCCCATGCATCAGGCACAGGTCTCTTATTAATTTCTTGGGGCACATCTAGTGATCTACTTTGTCAGGTGGTCTGTGCAACTAGTGTCTAAGACCATTAATCTAGTTTATTTGAACACAAGCAAAGTGAGGTCTGGCCTGGTACATGAAATCAGCCAGGATGCAATTATTAACAGGACTTATAAACGGATGTTTACAGAATTGGTTATCTTGAATACAGGAAAACATGACATGTTGAACATCTTGCCAGAAGAGATTCTGTAGATTGAATGTTTTGTTTACAGTTTCAACCTTTCGTGGATGCGTGCGACATTAAAACTGCAAATGCTGTTATATGGGCTTATTAAATGTAATTTGGCAGGCCTTCAACATATTTATTCTAGTAATAAGGCCAGTGTGTAAATAATAAATGAGAAATGAATCACACCTTTAATGCCGAGGCCTTCTGGCATGATAGTAGTGTCCTGTTGGATTTTCTCAGATGTTACCATATGATTCAGGATTCAGGCCTTTATGCAGGATAAAAAAAATTGCCAGTCAACATATTTTGTGGCTGACACATGTGTGTTAACTGACAACCTCACATGCCAGCCAGTTGAGATGTGTTATATACATGTGTGTTATGAACTGAAATAAACATGAAACACATGTCACATCCATTTTCAAAGCAGAATTGACAATATACATGACTTATGAAGGCCTTTTTTACTCCTATTTTTTACCAATCCAGTGAAGTTCCTACCCATCCAAAATGGGTTTTACTCATCAAGAAGATGAGTGGACCGGTTTCTACATACAGAAAGATATTTCAGGACTGAAAAAAATATTTTAGGATCTGGATAATTAACCCATTAGCACTTAGCCGATTTTAACATGAAGCCTGTGCCTCCTCAGATATTTGACCTACCGGGTAGATGTTTAAAAAATATAGCTTGCGTCAGTTGTTTTTGCTCTAGTGCCGTTAATATTCAATTCTCGCAATTGCATGTTGTATGCATGTTATAGATAATTAAAGGACCTACACAGTGGTGTCAAAACTGTTGTTGTATCTTAAAAATATGTTGACCATTTCTTGATGACACTAAGACATTTATGTAAACAATATATACTTTGTTGCGGTGTAACTTTTTTATGCTTGGCTTTTACTGCTACAAGTTGGGTTTATTTAAAAGAACATTAAATTATCTACACACTGGTATATAACTTGTTATAATATGTTACACATTTTAGCAGTATACGTGGCCAACCTCCTGGCTGGAGGACATTTTTAAATGTCAAAAAAAAATATAGCTGTTAAATTTTCGAAAACACAGTAAATATTTTAGAGAATGGAAGCATCCAAAATAGCCACAATTTAATATTATATGTCTAGATAAGTGTCGCATTTATTGCATCTCTTAATCACTAGATGGATCGATGTAAACCAAATACAAACGCTGTTCTGTAATCGCTGACCGGCTATGGCCGACCTGAGGAGATTCGAGGTGACCGTCAATGCTCGACTTGAGTGCTAATCGTTAAGCACCAAAAATTGTTGTTAGTATGTTTTGGTACTGTAATTACCTGGTACTAATGTGGTAGTGTTATATTTGCAATTAAAGATGTCTTAATCCATCCATATGAAACACCTACCCCGGTAGTTACCTAGTTATAGATTCCCTTTATTTATAGAAGGTCAAGATCAGAGACAGTCAGCACAAAATCCAAGAGTGGTATAGTCTGTATGTGGTGACAGACTGGTGATACAGTGATGTGCTAATGAGATCTTGGAGACAGGTGGTTACAGTGGAGAAGATATTACCTTCTCTGTTAGGAGTGGTTCAGATTGTTACCTGCATGCCACCAGGTTAGGTGAACATGTTTGGAAAGCTGGAGTCTTGCCTCTGGTGTGTTGCAGACAGCTACTGGGTAGTCAAACAGATGTGGTGCGGATAAGATTTCAAAGATCAGTTAATGTTGGAAGCCTTCGCAGAATTTCTTTACAGAAGTATAATAGTTGGACCACCCCTGTCTAACAAACTATGCATTTAGTAAAATATGATATGTTGGTATGAAATCTGCTGTCTGAGAAGGCAGGGCATATTGGTTAGTAGGTGATAGGTGGATCAATTATGTCACGTTTTAATACCAAGTTATGATTCCCATTTACACATTCTGTCAGGTGTCCTGTCATATTTGCAATAAAAAGAACAGTGTGGGAAGGGTTGGTCTGGTCGTGTAATATGCTGCCCTGGTTATGTAAATATGTGCCCAGTATCAAAATGATACTACAAATTATGTAAACATGGTTGCTAAGGCAAAGCACTCATACAGTGAACTGTGACTTAAGATACGTTCACACGACCCACTGACCTACGTACATGCGTGGGTGCATGCATGCATGTGATATATCAGCAGGTTATAATCAAAGCCCAGCCACCTGTGATTATGCTAGATAACAGATCTGCCTGATAGTGATAAAGACAATCAGGTAGTCTTCACCTGGCTTGTTCTGCTGGTCAACTCCCCAGGTGGCTCAACTTCACACCAATAGTCATAATTAGTCAGTAGGTCATTTCAGTGATCGCAGTTGCAAGTTGTCTGTCTTTGATTCAACCTGTGGACTCCTTAGGTCTACGTCTGCTGACAGACACCTGCAAAGATGACCAGCGTGCCTGAACATCTTTAATTATTAACTACACAGTAGTTATTAGAAATTTAACATCCTGCAAAAGTTACGTTACTCATAAATATTATGGATAGATATACGTAATTATTAATTAAGAAAATTGTATGCATAAATCTTAGTTTGGTAGACTTTTTTCAAGATGGGTTTTTAGCAACTTGATACAACTTGTTATATAGTTAACCATTTTAAATATTTATGAATAAAGAACTGCTATTTTTAGATGTGAAGTTATTTTATGACTTTATTAAAATTAATATAATGACAGTAGTAGAAGTCAACATTCTTGTGGGATGTTTAAGTAGCTGCTGTCCTCAACCACAGTGGAGTGGTCAGTTTGTGGTCACTCAAGGGTTGGTGGTGGTCTTACGGAGGTCCAGAACACTGTCTGTTCTAATAGTTAAATATCGTACCTTTTCTCTGTCATTAATAATGCATATAATTGTGTAGTAAATCTACTAATGTTTGGCGAGCCATTTGTAGATGGGTGCATGCCAAATAGTAAGCCCCATTCAGTCGCCATATCAATAATTGAATCTGTTTATTGTGAATACATATAACCGACACATCAAGGGGCTGTCAACCTTGCCTGGCCAAGGTGCCAATCACCTCAATTGCTCGCATTGAATTAAATTCTGCGCAGACTTGATGGCATGGAAGGAATCCTTCTGGACGGTGTAGCCAGACAGGTGGCCCGAGACATTATTGATGAGGCACCCCGTGTTCCAATTGCACTTCTGTTTGGTTATACTCCCGCTGATGCTGCATCCAATTCTGCCGCAAAAATTGGCTTATTGCAATCCCGCAGACAATGCGGCTGTCTAGAGCCAAATTCCATCGGCTATTGTGGGGGGATTTCTTGTGCACTCGTGATGCCAGTAAGTTAGTTAATGGTCATTGCAAGCGGTCTTAATTTGTCAATAAAGTTAAGTCGATGCAAAGCGCTAGATTACATTGTAATTATTACCAGTAATGATGAGCCTGGATTTTGTTTCAATAAGCCATCTTGTGCTCGTGTTGCATGAGCAAATGTCCGTTTTACCAAAGTGTTTAATTGTGGAAAATATTTCCGTTACGAGTCAGAGTGGCAGACCAGAAAGTCCCAGAAAAAAGAGACAATGCTGTCATAGTTTTATCTAGAGACCTGTCTTTTGGGTTCATTTTGCACAGGTGGAAATTTTAGGATGAAAAGAAAACTGTGCTCGTTATTTATGTCTATTAATGCTGTTAAAATGTACCTGTCAACTTGTGTATAATTGTAGTCGTTTGTAACTTTGTATACTAGCATGCACAATAAACTGGATTGTATATCTGCGTATGGATGGATGTGTGGGTTTAATTCCTAATAGATATATGAATACTGTAAGTGTTGTAAATGGATTATTACTACCTGCAACATTTTACAGAATTTGACATCTGGGTGACCCAGAACTCACTTGTAATAACTACAAAAAGTACACTGTTAACTGGCATGTTGCTGACCATTGTCCATTCTTCTGTTTGCAGCAGAAACAAGTACAAGAAAGAAGCAGCACGTGGCACATGGACAACAGGCCAGTGACATGTATCAAGGAACATCAGGATGAAGACATTCACCACAAGCCAGCATCACCATCACCTGTTGACTCCAGTGTTAGTTTCTCCATCACAGAGATGGACTTCTAAGATGTGTGACTGTATCAACCAGCAACAGTCACGTGATATTCTGAACAGTATTAAGAAATTATGTCCTAACAGGAATCAATCCAAGCCACCTGGAGTTCAAATATTTGAATATATATATATATATATATATATATATATATATATATATATATATATATATATATATATATATATATAATATACCAGTTAAAAATATCTACTGACAGAAGCGACCAGTAGTGTGTGGGTTGACATTTATTGGTTGTTAAAAACTGATGCACTAAATTGTATGTGTAATAATAGCATGATCCGGTCATGATCAGTATTCATAGAAGGCTGGCCTTGTTAACAGACACATGTTTTACCAGATGTCAGTTTTGCAGTTGTAGAATTATTATTGATCTTGAGGTTATGTATGGCATGCAGGCTTCACATAATTGGCTTGCTGATTCTTTACTCACACATGTCGCTTTCATCGATGAAAATAATGTTATGTATCTACTCAGGAAGAAGTTCAAGGAGATGTAAGATAGCCTAGAAATGGGAAGTCAAGACGTCGTACTCAGCTGGAAGGTTTTCGTTTCCGGGTGGATTTGGGGACTTGCATAATCTGTGATTTCTGCTGCATGTGCTGCCTGCTATATGTATGCTATAACTGTCTCAGTGGCTCTAGTGGTTGCCTGTTATCCTGGCACTGATATGGCTGACAAGTTGGGCCATCTGGTCTCCTCCTGTGTAAGTTAACAAAGCAGGGTCTTGACAAGGCCAGCCAGACATCTACCATGAATTTGATGTCAGCACCTGCTTACCAGTGTTTCTCTCCTGACACCTGGCTTGGTGTACTAGTATAGTACAGGACTGGGAAGCCTACCATCCTTAAACTTCTGGTTGTCCCATCTATTTCCTGCACATCACATACATCTTCCTGAGGCAGTCTCAGTTCATTCTTGTTGACAGACTATGGAAGCATTGGCCACCGAAATACTCACATAACTTGGGAGCCAGAACAACAATATATTTTGGAGCACTTTGGTGCTAAATTATTTCAGGAGCTTTGGCAAGTTTGTGTGATTGTGCAGGAATGACAGGGATACTTCTGTAATGTCAGTCAACTGGTTTTTAGAGGTGATCAGTCTTTGTGCAGATCCATCAACTCCCGCCTCTAAGGCACTGGTGTCCTGGATCTACAGAAAGCAGAAATGTAGTAGAAATTATGTAGATCCCGTACAAAATTAAATGATAGCTCCATCTAGAGTGTATGTTACATGGCACTCATAGCTCTAGTGAATCTGTATTCTCAAACTGCCATACTTTAACTTCATTCTCTGCACACTGTGACCTTTCTGCAGAACCATTTCTGCACCTGGATATTGATGCCAGGTGTAGTTGGTGATATGTTTCAGAACAGTGATTTCTAAGTCTGGTGGTCAATACAGATGCTGCGTTGTGTTGAGCGGGTCCATAAAGGTGCTGCCAAAAGTGAGTGTGACAAGGATTTCTGCCACAGCTGCTATTGACATCCAACCACTGGATACATGTCTGCCTGTGATGTACGACATGCTTACTTCAGTCGCGGTCTCCACAAGGTGAGGAGCCGTGAACACGTGGTAACATATCCTCAGGTGTCTATCAGCTCATCACACTGGCTCTGGTACGCATGTTTCTGGACATGCCTGTGATTGTATACAGAACCACCTTCGTCACTTTGACCCATGTAACAGCAGCAGATGCCCAGCTGATTTCTTCCTCTTGTCCCGTGTCCTCCCTACAGTCTGTCCACTCCTCCTTGGCTACTTGAGTTCACCTGTTGCCATACTCTGTGCTGTAGTATTTCACGTCTCTTGGTTCTCATTTTCTCCTGAACTGTTAGTGCCATGCAATTTCTGTACACAAAACCGTCCAGCTGCCTCACCGCAGTTTGTGTCAGTGTCATGCTCTACAGACGAGGAGACAGTCAATTGGTCCAGGCCACCCCATCTTGACTTGCCTCTGTGGCAGCTTCCCTCTGGACTATGCCACCCACAGTGTACATGGATTGGAGCTGCACTCTGCTGTGTGGTCACTGTCGCCACGGTGATATGGTTCTAACCTGCAGGTTTTGCAGGTGGCGATGTGACCTGTGTAGTTCTTGCAAACACCCTAACTCAACTCCTTTCATGTTGCTCCCCGTTGGTGGACAGGACAGATCAGAACAGTATACAGCATTCAGTGATCTTTTTACAAACACAAGGTATTTGGTGTGTCATGTGATTTTTGCATTAAATTCACTCATGGTGGTGGCGTGGTTCAGTGGGCCCTAGGTGATATCTTGTGCTACCCTATTTCAATTGCTTCACCCGTATGTCACCCATCGGCGATCAGCCACACAGATTTCTACACATGTCGAAGTGCTGCCAACCTTTCAGAACTTCTGTAGACCATCGACATTGTCCATGGTTGGTGGTCTGTAGTTGTGTTTGTTGAATGGAGACAAGCGTCTGGGTGAAAAAAGCAATTTCTCTTTAAATACTTTTACTTCAGCATTTGTCCTTTTATTTATATTTTCGTATGAATGCATTTTTACGTAACTTTAGACAGAAATACATTTCTGCATCAGCCAATATTGATATTAGTTTTATACGGGGTCAGTGGATCGACAAAAGGGGCATGACCCGGCTCTGGAAATGCTCTCGCTAGCGTCTTGCGTCTGCAGAAAGAACAATGAATACTCACGAAGAGGCCATGCTCAACGAGGCACGTGTGATAGATATCTAAATAGGGTTCTTGGGTCAATTGCACAGAGTAGTGGAAGTCGTTTTGGATTAAGCACGGCATGTTTGTTTGATATACTCACAGCGTACTCTGATGTGATTCCCAGTCTGTGGGTTTGTTGCTGCCAAATTGTCTGTAATAGACTGAGTTTTATTTGCCCGTGTATACGTATTTCCGTCAAGCAGCTAGCGGGTTATCGAAATGGCGTAGTATTTTAAGTTTTATGTGCACCACTTGACGATCTGAGACATGGACTGATGCTATCGGTTTAGACATTGAACAGCACAGCACGGTCCTACACTCACTGCAGACTGACTTCCTGTAATGACGATCAGGCTAGGAGTGGGGGGGGGGCATCTCATCTAATGTCATTTTGTAATGAAGTTGTTTCCTCGCTCCCGTTTGGTCTGCATGCAGAGGTCGTAAAAGAATCGGCCCGCTTACAGAAATACTTTATTCGACCGTCTTCGTTTCCACCCGGTCCCGTCCCGTTGCCCCTGCTGCGGTGCGGACAGCTCACCGTGTGTGTTACTTAGTGTTTGTTACGTGTTACTTGAGTTATCCATTTAGGCGTGTCCGCCGTGCGCTGGGTCGGCGCCCGCGACGCGAGACACTGCGACCGTGTAACGTAGGCGACGTTGCGATTGGCATCGTTGTCGGTATTCATTCGCCCAGGTATTAGCTTTAACTCGTACGTCTGAGATTACTAATTATTGTTTCGCCTCGTTGTTTTGTTTACTGTCTCAACACAAAACCGCGCCGACATCCCGAGCCAACAACGCAAAGCTTTGATTTGTTCTTTGTCCACCTGTTGACTTGTTGCCGTGGCCCCTTTCAAGTTAGCGCGAGCCCGCCTACAGTTGCTCGCGAGAACGCGTGAGTTGTGGGTTGTGGGTCGACCACGACTTTTGTTGAATTTAAATGTACGGAAAGAATCTCTTTGAGTTATGCACGCGTGGCCTAATGCAAACACGTTTTCCCGTTCTTGGGAATGTTTCAACCTGCGGTTGGTTCTGTCTGTTGGTCCGCGCACGCGTGCTGAACTCGTCGAACCGGAAGTGGGGGTTCGTCGGCCGAGGCGCTTTATACGCATCGGAAGTTATTACATTATACATTGTAAATGTTCTAATATAGTATACACACACGCTCCTTTACATCTTTTTAGAAATGCTTGGTTTTAGCGACGTACCATTTGTGTGTGTTTATATGTGTGTTTATATTGTTTCTATGCCCTACGTGATTTTTATTATTGTCAGTACGAGAATTGTACATACATAATGCGTCCGTACGTACCGGAATGAATGCGTGCGTGAGTGGGTCTGCGTGTGTGTGTGTGTGTGTGTGTGTGTGTGTGTGTGTGTGTGTGTGTGTGTGTATGCGCGTGCGTGTATATAAATATGTGACGGCGTGATGACGGGGTTTTGTACATATTGACGATAGACGACGCAGCTTATGTCCGAGGCCGTGTATGAAGTGTTGTAACTTCTCGTTGATCGCTGCTCTTCTCCCGGCGGATGGATCATTCGTCAAGCGCCGAGTCGAACCAGCCCGGGGGAGTTGTGTTGCGTTGTGTTGTGCTGCGAGTCTGTGGCCGTTGTGGCTGGACCAGACGTGCAACCAACTCCGCCAGGCTGGTGCGGCTGGCGTCACGCGCCGCCCGGTCCGCCAGCGTCGCCTTCCATGCCTGCTCAGCGTATACGTGCCTCTAAACTTGACGTGGTTTCTGGAAATGTTGTTATTTTGCATAATTCCAACCGTGCGTGACGTGATTAAGTCACATCTCAAACAGTTATTTAAAAGATCAAATTTTGGGGATATCAGGGATGCATCTCAACTATACCCGGATGTTGTTACCACATCGAAATTTCATAATCTCGCATTGACGTCTGCCATCTGCTTTTGCGTGTCATGTGACACCACTTGGTCTGGTGCAGTTGGTCAAATTCAACCGTACTTCGAAACAGTGAACTAAACGTTTGGAGAAACCGCGTGCTACTTTAATAAGTGTAATATTCTTGGCTCACAGGCGGCGCTTTCCGACCGGAAGGCGTGCTGTAACTATTAACGACTGTATGTGTGCGTAGTGAATCATGGGTATCGTAATTATTTGTTTAATGGTGCTCGTGTCACGCGGTCGTCTCGTTGTGGCATCTTGTGCGACGGTGTCGCCACGCGACGGCCGCGCAAGACGACACGACAATCGATTCGTGAACGTGAGATTTTGTATGTTCTTGCTCGTCGATAATCGTGTAACAGCGGTAGTCAGTCAGCGCGGGTTAGGCGTGTAATGTTTTGCGCCACGTTTCTGAAGAGTGATATTATCGGCTTGTTTGCCAGTTTGAACGTTTACCTCTACTTATGCGTTAACCGGCCGACGGCATCGCTGCAGACTGCTCATTATGGCCAAATGTCCGCGCAACCAGTCGTTGGTCGGACAGAAATACAGCAAAAGCGTCGAAACCCATGTTGGGCCCGCCCGCTCATGGGCGAGTGCATGCAAGAAGAAACGTTTGGTGTATATTAATCATCGTTTCAGGCGATAGAAATCACTCATACTAATGATTGATGACAATAAATTTGGATCGCATTTACACGTGTGTTGTTGTAATGTTGGGTCGAATGAAGAAAATGCCTGGCGTCCATGCTGTGTACTAATTGCAGTGTCTACACGAAATGGAACATGAATGAAGAAAAACTAAGCCTATGCCTCTACATATTTCGGTTTCGACAATAGCATGGGTTCAATGGACACCGTCTTCCGCAGCAACAAACAAGACAACAAATTGAATTTCTTGGTAATACTAAGTAATGAATTCAACACCCAAATAGTTTGACACCAGCATTTGTATTCATCACATACATACACGCACTATACTGATACTGATAATATGGCGCTGATGTAGAATGCTGCCCCACCCCATTCCGTCGTCGATCCATGTGTCGCTTCCACATACAGTTCCGGCATTGTCATGGGAACAGCAAGAAAAAAGTTCATATTGAAATATTTACAAAACTATTAATTTATTGTTAACAGTATAGTCAGGAATGGTGGCTGTATTATCACATCAAAAATAATTTACCTACATGCAAACGGAAATCTATAAAGTTGCTCGGAACATTAAAAATTTCAGTTAAGTTTTTCTTGCTGTTCCCATGATTGTATGCCGATATTGTATACGTGGTCTTACTATCTCTCGTTTTCCACTCTCCTCCAAATGTTGCCAAACCAGTTCTCACAAGACTCCCCACTCCGTAGTTCTGTATATCCTCTGCTCGGCAAACAACTCGCTCGCTTGCTCGCTCGCTCCCCCTCTCACCTGCATCCGTTCCCATTCGTTCTACGTGACCAACCCTTTTTTAATCGAGTCTTCACCGTGTGACGTCAGCTAAAAGTGACCGTGTAAAAGATACGTGTACACTTGTGCAATATTCGCGCAATCACGCACCGTCTGCATTCCTTACATTTTTATTTGATTGCCTTGCATGACGTCTTCGGTCCCCAATATTTTCTTACGACATGCGGTATCCGTTTGACTTGTTCGTCTTCGTCCCGACGTCTATTTCTGGTGTCGGTATGGATTTCTCCATTGCCGTCTAATCAATTCCTTCCACCTGTTCATGTTAGCTCGAATTTTTGGCCACTTCATCTACAAATGTCATTTATCCAAGGCTATTCGTTTCCCCGAAAGGGATTATTAGAATTTCTCAGCGAATAGTCCAACACGTCGCAGATTCGTGACCTGAATTCGTTGGCCACCGGATATTTAGCTCCGATATAATTACAAACGACCCAAGTTGGCACAAAACGCATGCAAGTGTACTGTACTTGGATCTTAATATCGCGCGCGAACACACACACACACACACACACACACACACACACACACACACACACACACACACACAAACACACTAAAATAATTGTTTTGCTTAAAATGAGAACGAATTCAGAAAAAAATCAGTTACACAGTTATTTTATGAACCATGAGACGAAGAGAAAGACCTAAAATGGTTGTGTAGAAATGCCGACAGTGCAGTCGGAACACGGGATGTCGGTCGAAGAGAAGAGCAGGCACGCACTGGGTGAATCCAAAGTGTACACCGATATATATATATATATATATATATATATATATATATATATATATATATATATATATATTATATATATATATATATATATATATATATATATATATATATATATAT
Organism: Ridgeia piscesae; assembly: GCA_025642075.2. Taxonomy (NCBI): domain Eukaryota; kingdom Metazoa; phylum Annelida; class Polychaeta; order Sabellida; family Siboglinidae; genus Ridgeia; species Ridgeia piscesae. Next base: position 344,957 of record JAODUO010000270.1, read on the forward strand.
ATATATATTATGTATGTTGTATGTACACCTTAGGGCTTCCTGGTTGTAAATGGTTACAATGTAGTATGTCCAAATAGAAAAACTGGCAGCTTTAACAAACAGTTTGGTCACGTGAAACGGTATTTTGAAAGTCTTGTTTAGACCTGTGGTCCAAACAAATCTGGTAGCGAGTCTTGAGAAGGTTTCTCTTTGCGTAAGCGTATAGGGGTCTACTTCTGTAGATTTGGCAATCCCCTTTCCAAGGTGTGGGGCTGGAGGTGTTTCGCAACCCAGGCAATAAGCCTACGCCTGGGCCTACTTTCTATGTTGCCTACATTGTAACATCGTCGCTAGCTGTCGATGCCAAAGTCCCGGGTGCATGTGACGGTACGTTTAGTGTAAACACTTGGCGCACACTGGGGGCAAGTGTTGTGGTCATTGTAGCTCGGATTCCAGCATGGACAAGTAAGTTTGGCGTAAGGTTCTGGACATAGGTTGGAAACAAGGAGACCACCAGAGCACGGAAAACTCAAAGTATACACATACGAGTAGTTGATTAATGGAACCTCTCATGTAAGTGTAGCTGGTTAATGGAAAACAAGAATATTATTAATTAACTAACCCTCCCGGATTTTCTGATGTTCCCCGGATGTGCTGTGGAACATCTGCCATGCCGGAGAGAAGACAATCTCGAGGCTTCTATGCTGTTGTGAACCTTTTGTGAATCGCAAAATGCAGTCGGATGTCTTTAGTGAATGCAGTTGGATTGTTTTGGTATCATTAGTTTTGAAACTGTAAAGTTACGTAGGCCTATGTGTAGAAAACAACCACGCCCACACAAAAGATGCTAACGCAAATAGATTTGACCGCTAGACGGAGAGCGATGTTGTTTATTGGGAGAATTGGATGGCGCGTTTGCAAACTAGTGTGATGGTCCCAGATTCGGCCGGTCTCGTATTCGGCTAAACGCATACCCCGCATGCGCGCGCAAGCGCAGTCCCGCTTTTATATGCTCTGACATAGCTTTGGTGACATACGTCACGCCCGGGCCGAGTTTCCCCAAAACGCATACAGCGCATGCATTTTTATTTACAACCTGCGAATAACTTTCAAATTGGAATACTTGCTATATTACTAACGGAAACTATGTTAGTAACAACGTAGAATCCTGGCCCGCTACCGTTGCGGTCCCAGATTTAGAAAATTCGTGCCGAATCTGGGACCGGCCGAATCTGGGACAACCACTGTGGGTTCGTACCAGCGCGCTGATGTCCGACACTAGCTATGTGGGCCTCAGGACACCAACACTGTCTAATCTGAACTACCGTGGGCAGAAAGCGGTTACAACGTTTAGGCTCCGTCTTGTTTACGTGTCAGGTGAAACCAGAGCCGCCAGCCTAGACACCATGTACACAGTACACAATTTCATTCGCCGTATTTTCAAAACATCGGGCAATCGCGCACGGTGCTTGACCTAAAGGCCTACTGCAGCCAAGTAAACATCGCGATTGTCTCATATCCGGGCCATAGTCTAGCACAACTTTGCCACGACGTAAAATTTTACTAAATCGTAATTTAGTTCAAAATAACAGTATTTGAAAACTTTGTTCTGCGTTTATTATAATATTTGGGGACATTGAGCTGATAATGATATGTAGACATATATTCACATTACACTGTAATATGTCGTTTTATAGGCCTATGTTTAGTGTTTTTTTAAACAAAGTAAAAATAAGATACATCTTAGATGTCAGTTCAACATCATGATTTTGCTGAATTCCTAAAGGTTTTGCGATTATTGACTTTTTATTACTGCTAAAATCCTGTGAAATTATTCTTACTTTGGCGTTAGACCTCCGTATAATTATAATTTCCCATGCGACACTTGGCTTACTAGGCCATTCCGATGTTAATTATGTACATTCCTCGGGGAAACACATATCCATCTATTTTCTCGTTTTTATGGTAGGGCATGTTTAGAAAATTAACATAGTGGCAATATTAAGTTGCCCCTCCCCTCCAAATGTCAATAACGTTCGAACATGACGATTTCATTAGCATGTGTGCGTGCGTGCGTGCTCGCGCGTGCGTTTGTGTGTGTGTGGTGTGTAGGTGTACGCACGTGCGTGTGTCTGTGCATGCATGTGAATCGTGTACAATGAATCTATAGTGATACTTTGTACCTTTGTACTTCTAGTTTCTCTCCATTGAAGGTGCCTCAAATGGAATCTGCGACAAAGGGCAATATAAATAATCGACGTATATATCTGTAGGGAATATTGATTCCTTAACGTCGTGCTTATTTATATAACCCGAGCTGGGGCCATTCAGGAGGACTGGCGGAGCAACTACAAGGCTCGAATATAAACTAATTAAAGAACAAGAGGGCCAACAAGAGTTTTTGCTATGACTTATAAGTTTAATTAACTGAACATTTCTTTAGCTCGGGTGGTTCATTCGGAACTGTAGATAATTTTTAAAATGGCTATTATAGAACAACAACTCGGCTATCTTTCACTGTTATGGCGTGTTGATGTATTGTACTTTCTTGTAACAGGATGTTAG
>JAODUO010000270.1:352500-355000 GCA_025642075.2 Ridgeia piscesae
GGAACAGAAAACATTTATTTGTATTTACTACAAAAACAAAAGTGTCTGAAGACAGACACGGGAACAGGAAACATTTATTCGTATTTACTACACAAAACAAAAGTGTCTGAAAAAGGGGAAAAAGACAAAGGGCAGAGGAACAGGAAACATTTATTTGTATTTACTACAAAAACAAAAGTGTCTGAAGACAGACAGGGAACAGGAAACATTTATTTGTATTTACTACACAAAACAAAAGTGTCTGAAGACAGACACGGGAACAGGAAACATTTATTTGTATTTACTACAAAATACAAAAGTGTCTGAAGACAGACACGGGAACAGGAAACATTTATTTGTATTTACTACACAAAACAAAAGTGTCTGAAGACAGACACGGGAACAGGAAACATTTATTTGTATTTACTACACAAAACAAAAGTGTCTGAAGACAGACACGGGAACAGGAAACATTTATTTGTATTTACTACACAAAACAAAAGTGTCTGAAGACAGACACGGGAACAGGAAACATTTATTTGTATTTACCACACAAAACAAAAGTGTCTGAAGACAGACACGGGAACAGGAAACATTTATTTGTATTTACCACACAAAACAAGTGTCTGAAGACAGACACGGGAACAAGAAACATTTATTTGTATTTACCACACAAAACAAAAGTGTCTGAAGACAGACACAGGAACAGGAAACATTTATTTGTATTTACCACACAAAACAAGTGTCTGAAGACAGACACGGGAACAGGAAACATTTATTTGTATTTACCACACAAAACAAAAGTGTCTGAAGACAGACACGGGAACAGGAAACATTTATTTTATTTACAACAAAACAAAAGTGTCTGAAGACAGACACGGGAACAGGAAACATTTATTTGTATTTACTACACAAAACAAAAGTGTCTGAAGACAGACACGGGAACAGGAAACATTTATTTGTATTTACACACAAAACAAAAGTGTCTGAAGACAGACACGGGAACAGGAAACATTTATTTGTATTTACTACACAAAACAAAAGTGTCTGAAGACAGACACGGGAACAGGAAACATTTATTTGTATTTACTACAAAATACAAAAGTGTCTGAAGACAGACACGGGAACAGGAAACATTTATTTGTATTTACTACACAAAACAAAAGTGTCTGAAGACAGACACGGGAACAGGAAACATTTATTTGTATTTACTACACAAAACAAAGTGTCTGAAGACAGACACGGGAACAGGAAACATTTATTTGTATTTACTACACAAAACAAAAGTGTCTGAAGACAGACACGGGAACAGGAAACATTTATTTGTATTTACTAAAACAAAACAAAAGTGTCTGAAGACAGACACGGGAACAGGAAACATTTATTTGTATTTACTACACAAAACAAAAGTGTCTGAAGACAGACACGGGAACAGGAAACATTTATTTGTATTTACTACACAAAACAAAAGTGTCTGAAGACAGACACGGGAACAGGAAACATTTATTTGTATTTACTACACAAAACAAAAGTGTCTGAAGACAGACACGGGAACAGGAAACATTTATTTGTATTTACTACACAAAACAAAAGTGTCTGAAGACAGACACGGGAACATGAAACATTTATTTGTATTTACTACACAAAACAAAAGTGTCTGAAGACAGACACGGGAACAGAAAACATTTATTTGTATTTACTACACAAAACAAAAGTGTCTGAAGACAGACACGGGAACAGGAAACATTTATTTGTATTTACTACACAAAACAAAAGTGTCTGAAGACAGACACGGGAACAGGAAACATTTATTTGTATTTACTACACAAAACAAAAGTGTCTGAAGACAGACACGGGAACAGGAAACATTTATTTGTATTTACCACACAAAACAAAAGTGTCTGAAGACAGACACGGGAACAGGAAACATTTATTTGTATTTACCACACAAAACAAAAGTGTCTGAAGACAGACACGGGAACAGGAAACATTTATTTGTATTTACTACACAAAACAAAAGTGTCTGAAGACAGACACGGGAACAGGAAACATTTATTTGTATTTACCACACAAAACAAAATTAAAAAAATAAAAATTTATTACACAAAAAGCGAGACAGACACGGGAAAGTTTTGTTTTTCTGAAGACAGACACGGGAACAGAAACATTTATTTGTATTTACAACAAAACAAAAGTGTCTGAAGACAGACACGGGAACAGAAAACATTTATTTGTATTTACTACACAAAACAAAAGTGTCTGAAGACAGACACGGGAACAGGAAACATTTATTTGTATTTACCACACAAAACAAAAGTGTCTGAAGACAGACACGGGAACAGGAAACATTTATTTGTATTTACTACACAATACCATAATACAAAAACGTTACAAAAGCGTACGATGTAGTGTGTTCTAATCAACATAAAACTGTTAAGTCTATAACGTTGGTTAAGTATATAACGTTGGTTAAGTATATAACGTTGGTAACCGTGTTTTGCTGGAAATAAAAGATCATAAT
>JAODUO010000270.1:362500-372500 GCA_025642075.2 Ridgeia piscesae
TGTGCTGGCGTCTCCATCGTGTCGAAGTTCACTCACTTCCTTCTCAATTAACTCCTTTTGTCTCACAATTGACCGCCGACCTACCAAACGACGACGTAAGGTGCGTATTTAAATGTATTGACCATTGGGCTAGAAAAGCGTTCCTATATTTGTCGGAAACACGTGGAACGAGTGAAAGATGTGCCGAATGGTCAGCGAGAACAAGTCTACGACACAACACAATTAGTGCATTGCTGCTGCCCCAACCTTTTGCTCCATGGGTGCAGAAGCCAGTCTGCAAACGAGTGGCATGGGACGTGTTCAAGGAAGAAGCACGTATGTTGTTCCCAGTGATGTACGGGCGGTGGAAGCGTTGTTGGACACATATGTTATTGTAATTTTGATGGATATGTTATTTGAGCTGGCAAAACAACATGTCGGAGTAGCGCTTGGCGCTGACAGCAGAGAAAATAAACATCAAAGAGAAATACATGGCTGTAACAGTTGTCTGCGCCTATGCATTCGGAATAGTGACAAAACCCACCGCTTGCAGTTACAACGAAATACTATTTCAGTAGATTATAGAATTATATTTTTTTAAGTCATACAACATGAGTTATATGGACAACTGAAATAACGAGTGCTCACGCTTTCCAGTTCACTGTTGACCGAACAGGAACGCACGTCTAGTTGACGATGTTCTGTAACCAACACGTCTGGTTGACGATGTTCTATAACCAACACGTCTAGTTGACGATGTTCTGTAACCAACACATCTAGTTGACGATGTTCTATAACCAACACATCTAGTTGACGATGTTCTGTAACCAACACATCTAGTTGACGATGTTCTGTAACCAACACGTCTAGTTGACGATGTTCTGTAACCAACACATCTAGTTGACGATGTTCTATAACCAACACATCTAGTTGACGATATTCTGTAACCAACACATCTCGTTGACGATGTTCTGTAACCAACACATCTAGTTGACGATGTTCTGTAACCAACACGTCTAGTTGACGATGTTCTGTAACCAACACATCTAGTTGACGATGTTCTGTAACCAACACATCTAGTTGACGATGTTCTGTAACCAACACGTCTAGTTGACGATGTTCTGTAACCAACACATCTAGTTGACGATGTTCTGTAACCAACACATCTAGTTGACGATGTTCTGTAACCAACACATCTAGTTGACGATGTTCTGTAACCAACACATCTAGTTGACGATGTTCTGTAACCAACACATCTAGTTGACGATGTTCTGTAACCAACACATCTAGTTGACGATGTTCTGTAACCAACACATCTAGTTGACGATGTTCTATAACCAACACGTCTAGTTGACGATGTTCTGTAACCAACACATCTAGTTGACGATGTTCTGTAACCAACACGTCTAGTTGACGATGTTCTGTAACCAACACATCTAGTTGACGATGTTCTGTAACCAACACGTCTGGTTGACGATGTTCTGTAACCAACACATCTAGTTGACGATGTTCTGTAACCAACACATCTAGTTGACGATATTCTCTAACCAACACATCTAGTTGACGATGTTCTGTAACCAACACATCTAGTTGACGATGTTCTGTAACCAACACATCTAGTTGACGATGTTCTGTAACCAACACATCTAGTTGACGCTGAAAGTTAAAAAAGAAATAGCTACGTACGCGTGAGATCGTGTTAACCCATTGGTATATATGGTATATGTTAAAGCATGATTCTAATTTTGAATTGAAGGGAACACGAGAAACCAAACCTAAGCCAGCGTATTCAGACATATATTTGAATCAAAACTGTGAACACAACCGATGCAATGAGGCATACTTAAGTTTACACAATTATTATTTACTGCTCTATGTATAAACTGCAAGGTTCGAATATAAAACACAATACCGCGTCATTTAGTAAGAGAAGAAATGTAACCTGGAAAACGTTCTTGGTCGCTTCGTAAAGTGTCATAACGGACGTCACTGCTCGTAGCTTACTGACCAAACATCGGCGTCGAGAGCAATGTGTCAACGTCCGGGATATTTATTGGAATCTTCCACCAGACGTGAAGACTTTTAATTGCAAATTATTGGTTTTTATTTACTGTATTACGCACAACGTAAACATATTTCCTGTTGTTTCCCTGTCATCTTAATCTCATTTGAACTTGGTGAAAACAAAGGCGTTCAAGCCACTCATTTTCTAACCTTATTTCGTTCAACAGCCTGGCAAAGTGGTAACTACGGGAAGGATGGATTGGAACAATACTGTGAAGTATACACTGTGTGTATTTGCGTGCGCATGTGCAGCTTGCGTGCTTGCGTATTCCCCCCCCCCGATCATAAAGTATTCATGAAGACGAAAATACGCCAGTTTTGAGAACGCGTATAAAATACTAATGTATGAAAGAAAAGTAAAATTTGCCAGTCGACTCGAGTTGTCAAACTACCAGAAATCATCTTGTTTCTAAGACAATGCGAGTAACACCTTCGAAAATTGTCTCGCCGACTCTCGCTCGCTTTTACGAACAGTTAGTCACAAACATGATTTTAATAGTGAACTTCGTCATGGTCTGTCACACTATAGCGTATGACAGAAACATATGAGTTGCGTATGAAAATTCATAAAATAATTTTTATACGCACAAGAAGCCCTTGAAAATGCAGAATTGTGCGTATACTTACCGTATTTAACCTATGAGTAGCGTATGGCCAGCGTATGGCCAGCGTATGGCCAGCGTATGGCCAGCGTATGGCCAGCGTATGGCCAGCGAATGGCCAGCGTATGGCTAGCGAATGTCAGGAAATGTTAGCCTATGGCCAGCGTACTCTGCGTATGACTAGCATATGACAGGGTGTGACCAGCGTATGTCAGCGTATGACCATCGTGTGACCGGCGTGTGACCATCGTACTCTGCACATGGCTAGCGTGTGAGTAGCGTATGAACAGCGTATGTCCAGCTTATCTCGATCACGTGACAAAGTGCCTATATCAACAGCAGTATTTCCAGATTGCAGCATTATTGCCGTAGACGTCACGCTACCAAGATGTAGACGTCACGCTACCAAGATGTAGACGTCACGCTACCAAGATGTAGACGTCACGCTACCAAGATGTAGACGTCACGCTACCAAGATGTAGACGTCACGCTACCAAGATGTAGACGTCACGCTACCAAGATGCCTCCCAAGAAGAAGACATCGTCTACCCGGGGCCGAGGGAAAGGCAGGAAGACACTATCTGCTGAGCCGACACCCTCAAGGGCTGGGTCCGGTCATTGCGTGACACCCACACACACCTTGACAAGAAGAAGAGCGGCGATGGTGCCCCAGACCTGACTGAGAGGGAGGAGTGGATCATCTCCATGTTCGTGTTCCTTAAGACGGTCACTCGCCACCGTCGTATGACTTCATCATGGTCTCTCGGAGGGCGAAGGCATCGTCGCCGATGAAGAAGTAGGGACATCCTGGTAGTCATCTGGCGCCAGGAATCCGATGGTACCGTCTTCAGCAAATTCCTTGATTTCAGAGTTATTGTAGATATGTGCGCCTGGTGCTGATCCTGCACCACCGCGGTCTGAACCCAGATGAACTTGTAGTCCGCGTCTACAAAGGCCATGAGTACAACAGAGTAGAATCTCTTATAGTTGAAGTATTGGGAACCACTCTTTGGAGGACACTTGCAGACAACGTGATTCCCATCTAGTGCTCTACATGTATGGGGGAAGTTCCACTTCTGGAGGAACTTGTCAAACATGCCACGCCATCCCTCAGGAGTGGTGGGGCAGTTCATCACATCGGGCTCCGTGTACCAGGTGTGTTGTTTGGTGAGCCTGGGACCCACTCTGGCTAGCAGCTCATCCAAATCTCGGGGGCCATCCGCATGAAGTTCTTGAAAGATCTTTGGTCCTCGTTTCGGACGGTGCTCCATCAGAAGCTGGTCGTAGAAGCCAAACTACCGTAGCCTGCCGATCCTTGGTCTCACCCAGACTTCACGTCTTCTTCTTCTCATCCTTCTTATGTTATCTTGGATGTGGTGAACTGCCAAAGTCATCAGATCATGTTGGTGTTGGAGAAGAGCTACCTTCATCGTCTCCCGTCCTAGGTCCACGAAGAAGTGAAGAAGAACGAGAAGTGGGAACATATATGTACACTTTCTCATAACGCTGGGTACACGCTGGCCAGACACCAATAATACGCTAGTTGTACGTTAATTACGTTACTCAATCGTCAGGCATACGCCAAAATGTCTATAATTATACGTTGCAGATACGTCAGGCATACATTAGAAGTGTGTTACTCGTTCGCTATCAATGCGCTATCAATACGCTAGCTATACGGTACACCTTCATGCCAGCGTATGTCAGCGTACGACCATACGTCGGAGTACACACACACTTTTTAAACATGCTTAAACATAATGTTTTACCTCGCCGTATGCGAGCGTATGCCACCATGCTTCAAACGTATACAACCTATGTCTAACGTACCCCTAGCGTATGTCAGCGTATACCAGCGTATGAGTGATATTTTTCATACGCTGACATACGCTAGTACGATACGCTACAGTGTGACAGGGCCACGAGAAAGAGAGGAGAGGCGTCTCGTGCTGCCATCTCACTGATAAGTATCGAGGCTATTAGATCTTCCAGTTGCATGTGGTGTCCTCTTGCGAGTACTAAATGTAGCATGTAAACTAGCCTCGGTCACCCAGGCGTCGTGGGGTGGCAGCTATGTTGAAGTTCCTCACCATTGTCTGGGGGAAATAATGCTCTGCGTTTGTGAATGCCAGGGCGGCCTTACCACAGACTAGGGTTGATAACGAAAGTAAGTTATAAATTATCTATAATACACAAAATAAAAACTGGAAATAAAAACTGAGATGGCTAACACCGAAATGTTTTCATTTTTGTTTATTTTCTGCGCGACATGTTTCAGTATAAGTTTAATGTTGACTAATTTTTATAATATAATATTATCTAATGGAAAGGGCAACCTAATTATTTTATTTCAAGTTCGGCAGAGCATAATTTCCCTGGCGGATTGTCTCGCTTAACCGACTCTTGCTAGGCTGCGTGATTTCGACGAGAAGACAGTTTGGTGACTTCGTCGAAATGAAATGTATCCGTATGATGGGAACAATGCTGCCACCTCGCGGAGCCTCGATAATCAAGGGTAAACCTGCCATCATTCCTGCTTCACAAAGAACTTTTGTATTTCTGTTTATTTTGGTATGAATATAAGTTTAATGTTGAAAACTTTGAATAGCATACTATTAAAAGTATTCAATATTAAACTTATATTCATTATTATTGTCATGGACCGCCATGACGCTATTATATTATATGCATTTTTTGAATTTATTTTGTTTAGTAATTGGTGACTCCACCTGGTGATTAATGGTTAGTGTTAATTAGCAGTGACAATAGGTGTCACTGCAGTTTGATCGGCGGGATGATAGCGGGATTTGGGGGAGAGTGGGAGAGCAAGCAATGAGTCGAGCCACGAGGCTGTGTTTCCAGTGGGAAGTGAGAAGTTGCTTTGCATGATTGCTGCACTGATGATTTGGCAGTAGAAGCATGTGATCCTGACGTCGAGACTGTGGACACACGAACTGTGAACTGTGACCGCTGGAGTTTCTCGTCCTTGACATTATCTTTAAAGTACATCCTTATTTTAGTTTTTATTTCTTAGTTGGCCTGCAGAGCCAATCAGCGTCTCTACCCTGTGCCGGGTGTAAGCAGCACTTTTAGATAACATTCAAACGCCGGCTTTGTGACCAAACTACGTTTTCGGCGAAGTGACGCAGCGCAGCGAGAGAGACTAGGCCGTGAGGGGCTTACCATGCTACCGCCTCACGGAGTCTGGGTAAGCGAGGCTAGCTACATATAGACCCGCCACCTGATGTAAGGTGTTCATCCGCCATTACCCGAGCTACCAAAGAGTACCATATAAAATCAGCATTGTCCAGGTTGTCTGAATTTCTGTGAGCACATATGTAGTGTGGAGTGAGTAGAAATGATGTTTTTGTGCAGCGTGGCATCAGAGCTGTCAAATTATGACATCTGTCAGTCGGTGGATTTCTGCGTATTGATACAGTTGTCATTTTGCTTGATGATGTAATCAGGGACAATCCGTGGGTGGTTCAAGCAGAAAGGAGCCTGGGCCTGAGGAAGTTCACGAATTTTTCACAGAACTTGTGTCTATGGAGGGTAAATATGCTAAGAAATTGTCAATAACAGATTCCAAGATTAGTAGGAAATGAAAGAAACGTTATAATGGTCGCCAATGGAAAATGCAAATGTGGTCTCGCTCCACCTACCGTAAGTTCTAGGATGGATATTACAGGGTCCGTGGTGTGGCGCCACCATTTGCTGTGTACACTAGACGAGTGGGCTTCCGTAGCAACGAATATGACTGATTACCCTGAATATGGTCAATCAATGAAAGCGCTGTTTAAACCAACTCAACCCATAAGGCTACACTTGTCAGATTATTGGAAGGAATCGAGCCAACTTCGATTCCATTCACATGCCGCGCTATATCGTTTGATACAATATGTTAGCAGTTAGCTAATAAACCTCTGGTCCCTCGTGTCCAGTGACGTTGCTAGACGTCAACGATGTCGCACAGGAGGGGGGACACCTGTCGCAGACTCACTGAGGTTACCTTAATCTTAAACTCCCACTGTCGATTCACTGCCAACGAAGAGAGGAGACGATTATGGTTTGGTTCAAAGTTTCATTTCCACAGTAAATCGTCCGCGACTCTTTGCTCTGATGCCGACTTTGGCGTGTAGCCCCAGCCTTGCTGTATATCACATTAATTAAACTTTGATTGCTGGACTCAATAGCTCGCGTCCTGGTGGATTTATAAGCCATGATCATGTTGTTGTTAATAGTATGATTATTGTGTGAATACGTAATAAATTCCACCTAATTACGTACACCGTCCGCCACTTTAAAGCATACAAACCAATGGAGTTACATTCAAACAACTATTCAATCAAACCTATGTGTCGTAAAGAATATGTAATTCGTGTCAGTAATATTGACCTGCCTACTCATACGCTCATTGATGATAGAATTGTTAAGTACTCCACAACACAAATACCAATATCCCTTTGTTATATGTGTTTAATAACAGTTTATTATGATGTCTGGCGTGCATGTACGTCACGCTACAGTGAACATTCTTATTGTAATTGACCACATGCTGAATGCAAACTCATTACTCACATGTATATCACAGTGCAATGGGCCCCAAAGTCAATCCTCCATCAAAGACATTTAGCTAGACTAACCAATTCACAAATTAAATTAAACAACTGAATAAATTAACTAAACGTTCGTTCTTATCAAACAGTGTTTGTCGTAATACAGCGAGCAACCAGAGATTTTGTTTACTAGTACAAACCAAAATGAGTCGCTGTAGACCCTCAAAGCCCCGTTCCCCAATATTATGTCTCGATTTCTTCGTTTCCCTCCCTACAGCGTTGCTGTGTACAGCAGAACCTCGCTGGTAAGGTCACCGTTGGGACAGATAATAAGTGACCCGACTCACGAGGTGACCAAATTAGGAGATCTAACTTCATATATGTCCTTTTAAAACATATTTGCGACTATCATTGAATGCCCTTATCATTGACTGCCTTCAATTGCGAGGTGACTGTAAAGTGAGGTTAAAATGTATCACTCCAAGCAATCCACCAATACAGTTCCGTCATACGTGATTCACGACACCACGGTCATCTTTACCGTTTGACAGTAATATCCACAGTCATTGTGTAGGGAGGACAGTGTAGATCGTCAAGAGGAAATACTTTCCAGGGGCTGTGTGCAATGAAACCTTACATAATCTGCAGCAGCTACCACAGGCGCGTAAGGAGGGGCATAAGCCAGGAAGACACATACGACTGCGGCCTGTTGTCCGGTGTCCACTGTGTATGCTGTCTGCTGACCAGTGTCCACTGTCTATGCTGTCTGCTGACCAGTGTCCACTGTCTATGCTGTCTGCTGACCAGTGTCCACTGTCTATGCTGTCTGCTGACCAGTATCCACTGTCTATGCTGTTGACCAGTGTCCACTGTCTATGCTGTCTGCTGCCCGATGCCCACTGTCTACGCTAGCTGATGACCGGTGTCCACTATCTACGCTGTCTGGGGTATGACGACGACTGGTCTCCGCGGCCTCCCTACCGTGGGCAGTGCGGGGGTGACAGCTGCCGTCTCTCCCCCCGTCTTCACGTCGCCGTCGCTATCGTCCAGCGTGAGGTCGTCGACGCGGTCGTAGAACTCCCGGATGCGCCGAGTGATGGGTTTCCTCAGCCGCTGCCTCTGTCGTCTCGCCGCCTCCCGGGCCGCCCGCCCGCCGTGGGGGTGGCCTGACACCGCGGTGCCCCGCAGCTGCATGATGGCTGCTCGCTGCTTCTCGTCCTTGTTGTTGAGCAGCGCGTCCTGCTGGATGTGTAGGATCTTCTGCTGCACGGGCGACAGACCCGACCCAGCCACAGGCACCGGGCCGAGGAAGGACGACTGACCACGGCCGAACACCATCCGCAGGAAGGTCCGCTGTCTGGTCAGTCCCGGCTTCTCACCCGACGCCTCGTCGCCCTGGCCGGACAGTAATAGGCGTTTTATTTGATAAGCACACGACCGACCGACCGACCGACCGACCGACCGACCGACCGACCGACCGACCGACCGACCGACCGACCGACCGACCCACCGACCGACCGACCGACCGACCGACGACGACCGACCGACCGACCGACCCGACCACGACACGACACGACACGACACGACACGACCGACCGACACGACCGACCGACCGACCGACCGACCGACCGACCGACCGACCGACCGACCGACCGACCGACCGACCGACCGACCGACCGACCGACCGACCTCCGACGACCCGACCCGACCCGACCCGACCCGACCCGACCCGACCGCGCCGACCCGACCCGACCCGACCCGACCCGACCCGACCCGACCCGACCCGACCCGACCCGACCCGACCCGACCCGACCCGACCGACCCGACCCGACCCGACCGCCGGCCGACCCGACCCGGCCACCCGCCGACCCGACCCGACCCGACCGACCCGGCCGACCGACCGACCCGGACCCGACCGCCGACCGACCGACCGACCCCGACCGACCGACCGACCGACCGACCGACCGACCGACCGACCGTCCGACCGACCGACCGACCGACCGACCGACCGACCGACCGACCGACCGGCCTACTAGCAAATACTATTGCCAAAATAAAAGAATAATAACAGCTTAAGGCACATGGTAAATCAGGCATACTTTGGTGTATGTGGCCGTTGTGTCTTTCTGTTGTCCAGGTGCGCCTTGCCCTGTCGTCTGTCCGGCTGTCGTTTTGCCATTAAGAGCCGATAGCGGGACTGGCGTGTCGTATTCGCTATCGTCGTCGTACGTTGACATTGAATCACGACGTTCCTTCGTACAGAGACAAGCATGTATTTATATACAATATGTGTGTGTGTGTGTGTGTGTGTGTGTGTGTGTGTGTGTGTGTGTGTGTGTGTGTGTGTGTGTGTGTGTGTGTGTGTGTGTGTGGTGTGGTGTGTGTGTGGTGGTGTGTGTGTGTGTGTGTGGTGTGGTGTGGTGTGTGTGATGTGTGTGTGTGTGTGCTGTGTGTGTGTGTGTGTGCGTGTGTGTGTGCTGTGGTGTGTGTGTGTGTGTGTGTGTGGTGTGTGTGTGGTGTGTGTGTGTGTGTGTGTGTGTGTGTGTGTGTGTGTGTGTGTGTGTGTGTGTGTGTGTGTGTGTGTGTAGTGTGTGTGTGTGTGTGTGTGGTGTGTGTGTGTGGTGGGTGTGAGTGTGCGTGGTGTGGTGTGTGTGCTGTGTGTGTGTGTGTGTGGTGTGCGTGTGCGTGTGCGTGTGTGTGGTGTGTGTGTGTGTGTGTGTGTGTGTGTGTGTGTGTGTGTGTGTGTATCTATCTAACACGAGTGTCGCCCCGGACGATGGCTTGCAGCAAACTACACAT
>JAODUO010000270.1:387500-452500 GCA_025642075.2 Ridgeia piscesae
GCCGAACTGTGCAGGTTGTCTTTCATACTGAACATTCTTCTTTAAAACCCCTAAACCCATGTAATGTTGCAGGTTTACTGAGATTGTCCTGAAAAACTGCTATGTCATCTTTATATGATTGTGACAACTTCGGCAACATCAGCCTGAGCGATCAACAGCCTTGCAAAGAAATGGCGAAGTCGGGAAACCTACGACTAAAGGCGGTGCATGGGTCGTCCAGACACCGACACACAGCGGGTTGACATCCCGCATATTTCCGGTGAACACAACGTTACTTTTGAAGTGCAACACTTTTTTGTCTAAAGTCACTGTTATATATACGTTGCAAATGCAGCATTTTCATCGTCTTCAAATGTCAGAAAATCAGCGTCACAATGCAAAGTTGAATTCCAAGTACTTTCCAAGAGAACGATCGACCGGCCAATTCCAGGGAGAAAAGTCAAAAAGAGAGTCACATAAATCTGAGCAGAACTGCTCCATGACTCTGCCAACGTACGCTGTGATATAACAGAAAACAACTTAATGTCGGATGCTCTTGACCATTTCAATTCTAACCGCGATCCGTAGGCAAATTTTTGGTTGGAACGTTGGTTTACTCCGTTGGAATTTATTTTCTTATGTCCACGTGTGTAGTATATGAATAACCGTGAAGGCAGTAGACTGATTAAAAAAAGTGCACACCTTTGTGGAAACAACCGAATGCACTATTGTCTTGCTAGCTACATCTGGTAATTGGCCGCACTGACATTTAACCTCTAATCCAATAAACATGTTACTAATAATTTTGTTTCTTATAGACCAAAGAAAGTTTACCCCCACACAGAGACAGATTTAACTCATTTAGGTGAAGTCTCTAGTTGTGAGAATTACTTGAATTTATGTTGGATCGAACCTCAAATCTATGTTACGTTAAATTTTGATAATTATAGCCGAGGTTCACTTGTATATCTCTGTGTGGAGTCGACACATTAGACGAGTGGGCTCTAAAGATAACAACTGGCGGCACTTACAACCATCCAAAGGTAGTGACGTATTGTCCCCTAGTGGCTACACATCAAAACAGTGCTCATTAACAAGTGTCCAGATGGCGCCACTGGGCATGGACACATTCCGCCATCTATTGGGTGCAGGGTGCACTCATACAGTTTGAGTAACACGTTACCGCATGATGGCGCCACACTCGAGGAAGGTGCCATTAATGATTGAATCACTGTGGGCAACTGGTACTGTGGTTGATCGGTACAGGTGATTGCCGACTTCTCCGTAGCAAAACATGATTAATCGCATTCACAACACGTGCATACGCCTAAAATCTGCACAAACATACATACATGTGTACCAACACATAAGCACACCTACACACCTACATACGATCAGTACATCTCTTCACGTGCATATCTTTGTAAAGGGCCGGAGAGCAATTTTCAGTTGTTCGGGCGCTGTAAAAGTATTATTGTTGTTATTCACGCACGCACGCACGCACGCACGCACGCACGCATGCTTTCGAAACCGCACCCGCACGGGATGCAATGCCCCACGGGGGCCTTAAAACCCAACACGAAACCGGACGCTTCTTAGGTAAGGGCCCACATTCATGTCGACATTATTGGAAGTATCCTTCTTCCGACGCCAATCCGAAACACTGGTGCTGAAGCTCCGGTTGGAACCATTACATTTGACAAACATTCTTCAAAATGCTTTCCGTCAACTCGCATCCCTGCTACGGGGATGCAATGCACACGGTGGTGTCCTTTTCATAACCCAACACGTCAATCCTGGATGCGCTTCTTTAGGTTAATGGCCACATTTTCATGTCGACATTATTGTGTAAGTATCCTGGTAGGGAGGGCTGCTCCTGACGCCAATCTATATGTGAGTAAGAAGATGTATGTAGTACGCAATGCCGCTGTTGTACACCATATAGCCGCGAAGACCGTAAGCAGGAACAGACAGCCAACGAGCGTCTACGGGAGACAACGAGCTTAGTCATAGCAGCAACACGGGAGCAGGAAGACACGGACAGAAGGAGTCCACGTTGACCGATTCACCCGGCAGGTGAAAGAGAAACACGACACTCCAACCCGAACTCTCCGGACCTTGTATTGGGCAGTCAACGGGAGCGCAACTCAAACCCCGACGGGAGATGCCCTTGAACACAGCTGCCAGCAAACTTTCCCAGCACAAGGGGACAAGAAAGCGGGGCGCTGATAAACAGCGCTTCAGTGTACGTTTCAAGACGTCTACTGCTCTCTTCGATTGACTGGAAGACATACACTGCGCCGTCACTCCTACCCACCGTGTCACACAAGCACCAGCAACGATCGTATATGATATGGTCAGAGTTGACCGCTCGTGGAGGAGTGCTGTAATAGATGAAACGGACTCGTCACTTTCTTCAAGATTATTGTGTGAGGGGTAAAGCGACAGGACAGTGAGGATGGTCATCTCGAACGCGCCGCCAAGAGACGAATGAAGGCTATTGTTTCTGTATCCACCAGGAGCTGCTCAAACAAGTAGTTTCTGGTATCGACCGAAACTATGACGTAGAAGACGTCACGTGGTACACGGGACCCTCTCTCCCCGACTCTACAGACTTGGTGAAGGGAGATATCTTTGCGCAGGGCCTGCCGATCGACACGAGTCCAAATCAACCATGGGTTATTCCAAAATAAAGTCGTTTTCATGGCTTCCTCGTTTTAAATAAAACTGCCAAATTATAATAAATTAGCCCCACATGAAAAGTTAACATCGCATCGACTGATTTTTAAGTTGTGGCGGACGAATGAAGGTTCTATTGAACTGCGTAATCTAAAAATCATCTGGCCATTTAGCTGACAGCCGTGATGTACCCACCACCAGCGCATATATGTTTGTCGTGCACTAATACACAATAAAGCCATAAGGTGTAGTTAATCGGTGCTTATTGTGCTATAATATGAGCCACCGTATTACCCACACATATATCTACCTTATCACCTACCTAGCTATCCATCCTGTCACCCACCCAGCTACTCACACTATCATCCACCCAGCTATCCACCCTATCACCCACCCAGCTATTCACACTATCACCCACCCAGCTATTCACACTATCACCCACCCAGCTATTCACACTATCACCCACCCAGCTATCTACACTACCACCTACCCAGCTATCCACCCTATCATCCACCCAGCTATCCACCATATCACCACCCAGCTATTCACACTATTACCCACCCAGCTATTCACACTATCATCCACCCAGCTATTCACACTATCATCCACCCAGCTATTCACACTATCATCCACCCAGCTATCCACCCTATCATCCACCCAGCTATTCACACTATTACCCACCAGCTATTCACACTATCATCCACCCAGCTATCCACCCCATATCACCCACCCAGCTATTCACACTATTACCCACCCAGCTATTCACACTATCATCCACCCAGCTATCCACACTATCACCCACCCAGCTATCCACCATATCACCCACCCAGCTATTCACACTATTACCCACCCAGCTATTCACACTATCATCCACCCAGCTATCCACACTATCATCACCCAGCTATCCACACTATCATCCACCCAGCTATCCACACTATCACCCACCCAGCTATTCACACTATCATCCACCCAGCTATTCACACTATCACCCACCCAGCTATTCACACTATCACCCACCCAGCTATCCACACTATCATCCACCCAGCTATCCACACTATCATCAACCCAGCTATCCACACTATCATCCACCCAGCTATCCACACTATCATCCACCCAGTTGTCCACACTATCATCCACCCAGCTATCCACACTATCACCCACCCAGATATTCACACTATCACCCACCCAGCTATTCACACTATCACCCACCCAGCTATTCACACTATCATCCACCCAGCTATTCACACTATCATCCACCCAGCTATTCACACTATCATTTACCCAGCTATCCACACTATCATCCACCCAGGTATCCACACTATCACCCACCCAGCTATTCACACTATCATCCACCCAGCTATTCACACTATCATCCACCCAGCTATTCACACTATCACCCACCCAGCTATTCACACTATCATCCACCCAGCTATTCACACTATCATCCACCCAGCTATTCACACTATCACCCACCCAGCTATTCACACTATCACCCACCCAGCTATTCACACTATCATCCACCCAGCTATTCACACTATCACCCACCCAGCTATTCACACTATCATCCACCCAGCTATTCACACTATCACCACCCAGCTATTCACACTATCATCCACCCAGCTATTCACACTATCATCCACCCAGCTATTCACACTATCATCCACCCAGCTATTCACACTATCACCCACCCAGCTATTCACACTATCACCCACCCAGCTATTCACACTATCACCCACCCAGCTATTCACACTATCACCCACCCAGCTATTCACACTATCACCCACCCAGTTATTCACACTATCATCCACCCAGCTATTCACACTATCACCCACCCAGTTATTCACACTATCACCCACCCAGCTATTCACACTATCACCCACCCAGTTATTCACACTATCATCCACCCAGCTATTCACACTATCACCCACCCAGTTATTCACACTATCACCCACCCAGCTATTCACACTATCACCCACCCAGCTATTCACACTATCATCCACCCAGTTATTCACACTATCATCCACCCAGCTATTCACACTATCATCCACCCAGTTATTCACACTATCACCCACCCAGCTATTCACACTATCATCCACCCAGTTATTCACACTATCACCCACCCAGCTATTCACACTATCATCCACCCAGCTATTCACACTATCACCCACCCACCTATCCACTTTTTAGCCACTCAACTCCGCCTGGTATATTTATGGGCTGCCGATGTAACCGACAGGGCGGCCTTACCCCAGAAAAGGGTAGAGACGCTGATTGGTTCTCAGGCATAATTTGAAGAAAAAAATAAAAATAAAATAAGGGTACCTATTTATCAGATAATACTGTGAGATAAAAACTATTCTAAATTAAGCTTTTATTAACCATAAAATAAACAGAAATACAAATTTGCAGATGTTTACGAAACCCACTACACATACGCTCCCCACCTGGACGAAAACACCGAGATCCGCGTATCTCGTAATACGGTCTACATTGGTTTTATTACCACGCACTAAACATTATTAATCTGTTCTGACAACACCAACGACACATTTATTTGGGTTAATGTATTCCGCTGTCTGGTTTATTTATACTCGGCGGGGGTTATGTTGTTGACCAGAAGTTCTCCTGCGCTGCCAGAACCAGGCCAAGGCCGAGTTTTGTTTACTCAGCGTCGCAAAACGCTACGTCTGTTATTAGTTTTGTTTGTAGTCTCCGTGATAAGAGTGACAATTACGTTCTTATCTGCATGCCACGCAAACATGATATTCGCCCGAAACAACACTAGGGATGAGACTTGTTCTCTTAGTGTAGACGGCCCCCGTCACGTACGAAAATAAAACTCTGAATGCCAAAAAACGTTATTGACATAATATACAGTGTTAAATGGTTTGCATCGCAAGACAGTTAATAGGTTAAGTTTCACATGTATTGTTAGACTGCCGACATGGCTGGTCAGCTTTGATTGCGACGGTGTGAGACCATGCATGTGCAGTTACTTCTGCCCGGCGTACGTGACACGGGGTGAACTCATCTTACTCTTGGTTCGGAGATAAAGTGATGGCGAAATATGCGTCGCCGACAACTGTGGTGGAAGTCATATACGTCATAACCGACGACATGTGGCTACACGCCTCCCGGTGGTAGTGACGTGAACTGCCGTCACCGCTCAGCGGAACCTTGAGGAACTACCCTAATACGGAACATTTGTCATATCGTATGAATCAAGCTATACTATTGTGCACTTTTGGGCTACTTATAAAGTTATGTGAAACCAATAATGTGTCAAGATTAAACTGTAAAATGGCTACATCTAAAGTTATGCGAAACCGATAATGTGCCAAGATTAAACTGAAAAATGGATTGCCTGCGACACTGGTTCGTCAGCGAGGATTTCCCCCACAGTTTGTATTTGATAACACATACACAGACACAGGTGGAGACATGCAGCACGCGTGTATACAGACACGCACGCACACAAGCACGCACGCACGCACGCACGCACACAGGCATGCCAGCAGGCAATGCACGTACGCGCGAATGCACGTACGCATACGCGCGTTGGCACGCTCGCACGCACGCACGCACACACTCACGCACGCACACGCACATACACTCTAGTTCTACCGCCGCCTTCAACACAAACAAAACATAGGCATTAATAAGATAAGAAGCCGCAGTGTGCCATGTGTCGGTCCGTGGGCTGGACTCGGTTGCAAGACAACAACGATCTCGTGACGGCCTTTTGGATACGGCGCTGTCACCCGACACCAGACCTACACCAGCAAGACACAGCGAGGCTACTGGCACTGTATGCAGTCGTTCGCGGGCATTGAAATATCGTGAAACGAACACGATTATAATAAAATTAATGGCGCAGTGTTTCACAATAAGCGCATACCTGCTTTGTGAGACGACGAAATCTGGGCGGGCGTGCGGGCGTGCGGGCGTGCGGGCGTGCGGGGGCGTGCGGGCGGGCGGGCGTGCGGGCGGGCGGGCGTGCGGGCGGGCGGGCGGGCGTGCGGGCGGGCGGGCGGGCGGGCGGGCGGGCGGGCGGCGGGAGAGATAGAGAGGGAGAGAGAGAGGAGAGATAAAGAGGGCAAGAGAAAAGAAGAGGGAGAGAGAGAGAGAGAGGGAGAGAGAGAGAGAGAGAGAGAGAGAGAGAGAGAGAGAGAGAGAGAGAGAGAGAGAGAAGAGAGAGAGAGAGAGAGAGAGAGAGAGAGAGAGAGAGAGAGAGAGAGAGAGGAGAGAGAGAGAGAGAGAGAGAGAGAGAGAGAGAGAGAGAGAGAAGAGAGAGAGAGAGAGAGAGAGAGAGAGAGAGGAGGGAGGGAGGGAGGAGAGAGAGAGAGAGACAGACAGACAGACAGACAGACAGACAGACAGAGAGAAGACAGAGACAGAAGACAGAGACAGAGACAGGACAGACAGAGACAGAGACAGAGACAGAGACAGAGACAGAGACAGAGACAGAGACAGAGACAGAGACAGAGACAGAGACAGAGACAGAGAGACAGAGACAGAGAGACAGAGACAGAGACAGAGACAGAGAGAGTGTGTTTACAGTATAATGCAAAGTGTCCTGTGTGATGTGTATACCCGGCCACATAATGGACACTCTTGTATGCCGTCGATGTAACTACTGTGTGCAGTTTAAAGTGTTGAACAAATTACGTCACAAGCTACGGCAATGTCGCGCCGAGGCCAGCTTTGCTAACGTCGCACTGCCCGTGTGACGCACTCGCTTGTGTCACTTTATTTATGGCGCGGCGTCAGCTAAATTTACCCGCACTTCAGTCAGCGTTCTGTCTTGTTTACCACAACCGTCGTGTTGCGCTCAGACAGGTACACCGTCAGGTTTCCGTGACACGGGCTCACAAGAAGTTGTGTAGGCCTCGTTTGCTGTGTTAGTGGACCAATGCGCCAGCCCCAGTAAGGGGACTACAACGCAAAAACGACGTTGGATATCGCCGCGCCGTGGCATCGAGTCGTGGTCGTATTGTCGCTGGGACTAGCAGTGAGCGGCGGCTTCCTGAAAGGTTGGTTCGTGGAAGTAGGTCACGTAATTAAGTTGGTAAAGTGTGCAACGGGGGCCGTTTCAATTGCATCCAACGAACTCATTGAAAATGCAAATTTCATATGGCGTTCGAATCAATGATTGCTATTTGTGATCACGCGGATGTTAGTGAAGCCACGAGTCGGCGTTAATTGGACCCAAGTCCCAAAGATGTACAATTGAAAAATCTGCCTTTTCTACATCACGCGGTGAAATATGAAATGACGCGTCGGGAATTTATAGCCATAGATCGGTCTCAGTGCGAGGACATTATACTTTACCACCGTGTTATGTTTTTAAATGACGACAGATGGGTAAAACTTGCCCAAAATGGCCAAAATGGGGTTTCCAATTGACCTTTCTAAAGTTGGATGCGCGACCATACGAAAATCAGTGTTTTTCCTGATTTCACACTCCACAGTGCAAATGATGCATGTTTGTAGGTAGAGCTTCGGACTATCTACTAAGAGAACCCAGATTCGAATCCTGTGCTGCGTTGTTAAAACCGTGGGCACTTTTTTCACTCTACTACATTGCTCCAGTTCACTCAGCTGTATAAATGAGCTATAGACAGTGGTGGGTATGGGTACGAACAGCCCTCGCGCATTAATTGTAGCATATGGCTGGATGCTTCCCAGAGAAGTTGAGATGGTGTCTGATTGAACAGGTCTGTCAGGGAATTAAAGTGTAAAGCCCTTTGAGCAGTCCTGAGGACTGGATACTGCGCTATATAAGAACTTACTTAATAATGTCTTCACACTTTACAGAAATGAAAACTAAAACAATGATAATATTATGCTTTCTATAATGACAATTTTTTGCGTGTCTAGCGTCATTAGTGTAGGTTTTATTGTAATATATTTCGATTTGTGTTATTTTCGTACAATCTTATATAGGGGACCAATAAATAAAATATAAGGCCAAATCTACGTTTGAGGAAAGTATAGCACGATAAATATGAAAAAAACATGGAGTGGCGTTTTAACTGCGCGTCCAGCGTCACCACCTGCAAGGAAGTCCTCCAGAAAACTAAGAAACGTACATTATGCTTTCGTTTTTCAAGTCTAACAGTTACGCCCTGCAGAGGCAGTATCAATATTAAAACTATTTATTGGTCAAACGAGCAAAAAAAAGGCGTCAACGCGTGTTTAGGCTTCATAAATAATCGACGAAAAACGCCGTTCACTCACTTAACCCAGGCATCTTCATTCGTTTTCCGTCTTATAGGTAACGTATTTTGCATACAATGAACCGATGTGTTCAAAGAGCCAGCGGTCAGCTATTTACTTGGAATGACCAGCAGGTGTCTGGTGGCATTGCTGAATAGCCCTATACTTGGACTGCTCAGAACACCGCATCTTTAATTCCGGAGCCGTGGACTGACGAACTAGATGTTGATAAATACGACATTAAGAATATAGCAAAGGTGGAATCATTTTAAAGGTATTTGAACACTCTCTCAAACTATGTCAACCCCAATAGTGTAATTATGGTGTCCTTTCCTGCCCAGTAGATCCGATAAGAAAATCGTATTCAAAGGGAGGTGTGTTTCCCATCGTACAAGCTTGTTCTACCCACAGAGTTAGATCATTAATCTTTCCCCTATAGACTAGAGTGACAAGCTGGCCCGCTGCACTGAAGCCGCTGTCGACCACTGGCTGCCATCTACTTGCACGGCAGAAAGTGCTGTATACAAAGTACATACATAGTAATGCAAAGAAAACCACGTTTCCACCACACGTTATTAATGCATAATTAAAACTATTTTAATTATCACATAAATGTTACAAATATCTAGTAAGACGAACTTTTCAACTTGAAGGTGTGTCACTGTGCCCCCTGGATAAGACGGTTCATGATTAATGTCTGGTTCTACTGGTGTGCTCTATTTATATCTATGGTTCTAGCCTGCCTGGAGGGTGGCTTGTGTTATAAAACCTGTCATGGCGGGAATGTCTTCGTTTGTGATTATATGTTATGCCAGCATTTTATGTCAAGCCTGCATCTGCCCAGTATCGTTCTGAGACAGAAACTGGACGCACACGTGGCTTGTGTCAGTCGGTGTTATTGTGGCCACTTCCCATCGTGAAATAAAGTAAAGATCACCAGGCGCCAAAGAACGTAAAGTACCTGAACATATCCGTGTTTTCATAAAGCGCCAAATACATTGGGACATAACTAAACACAACAGGACTTGTTTTCCAGAAAGTATTCCCCTTTTCCTCGGGGTTAACGTTTGGTCGCACGGAGCAGGTCGAGGGCGTCCTAAGGACACGCAAAGTACCCGCCGATGATCCGCTTACTTGTACTATATAGCTGCCATGACCCACATCATCGTTGTAGAATCAAGTGCATAAATGTATTGGTGGACATGCCCGAACTGAGGCGCTGTGCTGGGGCATGGTCATTAGTGTAGCAATATATCAAAGCCGTCTGGTGGCAATGACAGCGGCCGTTGTTCTGGGCTGTCTCTTCTGCTCAGTCGTGTGCCTTGCCGTCTGAGGTGAAGGGTGTGTGTTTGACGGTTTGCTTCCAAGGTGAGTGGAATACTATGAGCAAAATAACAAGCTGACACCGAAAGAAATGTGTCATCGGAGATAGCTGAAATAAAAACCAGTGTAAGCCAGCTTTATGGTGTTGTTTGTCTCTCTCTATAAGTCTCACCCTCTGTCTCCTGTCTCTGTCTGTCTGTCTGTCTGTCTGTCTGTCTGTCAACATATGTCTGGTCTCTGTCTGTATTTCTGACTGACTGTCGGTCTCTTTCTGTCTGCCTGCGTGCCTGCCTGTCTATGTGTCTGCTTCTGTCTACCTCCCTCCCTCTCTTCCTCTCTCCCTCGCTCCCTCTCTCCCTCTCTCCTCTCTCCCTCTCTTCCTCTCCCGGCTGCCCTCTCTGTCTCTCGCCTCTCCCTCTCTCCCCCTTGCTCTCTCTCTGTCTATCTCCCTCTCTCTGTTTCTGACAGTCTGTCGTTCTCTCTGCCTCTCTGTCGCTGTGTCTCTCTTTAATAACTATCTCTGCCTGTCCGTCTCTCATTCTCTCCTTTTTCTTTCTCTCTCTTTCTCTGTTTGCCTTTCTGTCTTTCTTTCTCTTTCTATCCCTTCCTCTCTACCTCCCTCATTCCCTCCCTCCTTACATCCCTCCCTCTCTCTCCCACTCTCTCACTGTCTGTCTGTCTGTCTGTCTGTCTGTCTGTCTGCCTGGCTGCCTGCCTGCCTGCCTGCCTGCCTGCCTGCCTGCCTGCCTGCCTGCCTGCCTGCCTGCCTGCCTGCCTGCCTGCCTGCCTGCCTGCCTGCCTGCCTGCCTGCCTGCCTGCCTGCCTGCCTGCCTGCCTGCCTGCCTGCCTGCCTGCCTGCCTGCCTGCCTGCCTGCCTGCCTGCCTGCCTGCCTGCCTGCCTGCCTGCCTGCCTGCCTGCCTGCCTGCCTGCCTGCCTGCCTGCCTGCCTGCCTGCCTGCCTGCCTGCCTGCCTGCCTGCCTGCCTGCCTGCCTGCCTGCCTGCCTGCCTGCCTGCCTGCCTGCCTGCCTGCCTGCCTGCCTGCCTGCCTGCCTGCCTGCCTGCCTGCCTGCCTGCCTGCCTGCCTGCCTGCCTGCCTGCCTGCCTGCCTGCCTGCCTGCCTGCCTGCCTGCCTGCCTGCCTGCCTGCCTGCCTGCCTGCCTGCCTGCCTGCCTGCCTGCCTGCCAAGCTTAACAACAAACGCCGTTTGAAGCGGCCTATATATTCAGAAGTTTCGTTAGTGACCTAACGTCAACTATTACATTGCACGAAATTAATCGGAATGTAAACCCATTTAATCTAGGGTGTCTCGTACCGCTTTTCATGGCTGTATTATGGCGGCTGAACAATTATCTGCTGTTTCCAGATGGCGTCCTACATAGGGATCGGCGTCATGTCAGGATCGTCGCTAGATGGCGTCGACGTCTGCTGTGTCGAGTTCACCGGCGACGTTGTCACCGACATATGGAGCCACCGCATCATCAAGGCAACCACAGTTTCGTATCCGCCAAGTTGGATCAAGAAGCTGCGAAATGCACCGGACAATAGCGGCATTGACCTCATTAAACTTAACATAGACTACGGACATTACATCGGTAAACTCGTAAACAATTTCATTGACGAAGGAAACCTGAAAGTGAACTTCGTAGCCGCGCACGGACACACGATCTTCCACCAGCCAGAGCAGGGCTTCACATTCCAAATCGGCGACGGCGAAACCATGGCAACGCACCTGCCGTGCCCTCTGGTGGTCAACTTCCGGAACAAGGACGTCGCCCTGAGCGGGCAGGGGGCGCCACTCGTGCCGGGCGGGGAGCGCTACCTGTTCAACGACTACGACCTGTGTCTGAACCTCGGCGGCATCGCCAACGTGTCGATATGCGAGCGCGGCTTCGACGTGGGTCCGTGCAACATGTTGTTGAACCACCTGGCGGAGAGACACGACAGTCTGATGGAGTACGACACAGACGGGCTGGTGGCGCGACGGGGCACGATGTGTCGTGATCTACTCGCCGAGCTCGATGCGTTACCCTTCTACGAGCTCCGTCCGCCCAAGTCGCTCGGCCGCGAGTGGTTCGACGACAACGTGCTTCCCGTCCTGGACAGGCACAAGGTAGGCAGGAGGCGGGGGATAGGGAGACACCCTGGTACATTTACATCGGCGACCATTAACCTTTTCACCCGACCATGAACACGACAGTTCCAAATGGGCCGCGATTGTGCATTATTTCATTTAATTATCAATTCATCCACCAATTCATCATTGTATACGATGTCAATGTAGTTATCGTTATTTAGTTATTATTTCCATTCATATGTCGATTTACCTCTAGATACCTGCTTCGTCTACGCTGGATCGTTTACACTCGATCATTCATTTGTTTACCCGTCCTCCCCTCACCTGTCCGTCCGTCCGTCCGTCCGTCCGTCCGTCCGTCCGTCCGTCCGTCCGTCCGTCCGTCCGTCCGTCCGTCCGTCCGTCCGTCCGTCCGTCCGTCTGTCCGTCCGTCCGTCCGTCCGTCCGTCCGTCCGTCCGTCCGTCCGTCCGTCCGTCCGTCCGTCCGTCCGTCCGTCCGTCCGTCCGTCCGTCCGTCCGTCCGTCCGTCCGTCCGTCCGTCCGTCCGTCCGTCCGTCCGTCCGTCCGTCCGTCCGTCCGTCCGTCCGTCCGTCCGTCCGTCCGTCCGTCCGTCCGTCCGTCCGTCCGTCCGTCCGTCCGTCCGTCCGTCCGTCCGTCCGTCCGTCCGTCCGTCCGTCCGTCCGTCCGTCCGTCCGTCCAATGGAATTGTATATTGTTATGCGTATTAACACGTAGATGTCACACGCCGTGTGCACTTGGTGCCATGTGTGGTATTGTCCATGTCGCACGGCATAGAACCGCTCAGAAGAGATCGCAATAAACCAAAATCTTCACTGGCCTACTGTTTATGCTTTAGATCGAACTCTCGATAATGACTGCTAAATACAATTGCATGTTTCAGGACGTGTCGACGGAGGACCTGCTACGGACATGCACGGAGCACGTAGCCCGGCAGACGGCGAGGGCCATAGACAGGGAGCTGAAGCCGTCAGGAGACGTCCACAACGGCGTGTCGACGACCCACGAGCCTCTCTCGCTGCTCCTCACTGGCGGCGGCGCCTTGAACGTCTTCCTCGTCGAGGTCCGTACTGGTCGTCACCCGCCACAGCTCACTGTCTGGTCCACGTGTGTACGGGCGTTGTTGTTGTTGTCATTCAGTAATGATAATGGTCGTCACCCGTCACAGCTCACTGTCTGGTCCACGTGTGTACGGGCGTTGTTGTTGTTGTCATTCAGTAATGATAATGGTCGTCACCCGTCACAGCTCACTGTCTGGTCCACGTGTGTACGGGCGTTGTTGTTGTTGTCATTCAGTAATGATAATGGTCGTCACCCGTCACAGCTCACTGTCTGGTCCACGTATGTACGGGCGTTGTTGTTGTTGTCATTCAGTAATGATAATGGTCGTCACCCGTCACAGCTCACTGTCTGGTCCACGTATGTACGGGCGTTGTTGTTGTTGTCATTCAGTAATGATAATGGTCGTCACCCGTCACAGCTCACTGTCTGGTCCACGTATGTACGGGCGTTGTTGTTGTTGTCATTCAGTAATGATAATGGTCGTCACCCGTCACAGCTCACTGTCTGGTCCACGTGTGTACGGGCGTTGTTGTTGTTGTTGTCATTCAGTAATGATAATGGTCGTCACCCGTCACAGCTCACTGTCTGGTCCACGTGTGTACGGGCGTTGTTGTTGTTGTCATTCAGTAATGATAATGGTCGTCACCCGTCACAGCTCACTGTCTGGTCCACGTGTGTACGGGCGTTGTTGTTGTTGTCATTCAGTAATGATAATGGTCGTCACCCGTCACAGCTCACTGTCTGGTCCACGTGTGTACGGGCGTTGTTGTTGTTGTCATTCAGTAATGATAATGGTCGTCACCCGTCACAGCTCACTGTCTGGTCCACGTGTGTACGGGCGTTGTTGTTGTTGTCATTCAGTAATGATAATGGTCGTCACCCGTCACAGCTCACTGTCTGGTCCACGTGTGTACGGGCGTTGTTGTTGTTGTCATTCAGTAATGATAATGGTCGTCACCCGTCACAGCTCACTGTCTGGTCCACGTGTGTACGGGCGTTGTTGTTGTTGTCATTCAGTAATGATAATGGTCGTCACCCGTCACAGCTCACTGTCTGGTCCACGTATGTACGGGCGTTGTTGTTGTTGTCATTCAGTAATGATAATGGTCGTCACCCGTCACAGCTCACTGTCTGGTCCACGTGTGTACGGGCGTTGTTGTTGTTGTTGTCATTCAGTAATGATAATGGTCGTCACCCGTCACAGCTCACTGTCTGGTCCACGTGTGTACGGGCGTTGTTGTTGTTGTCATTCAGTAATGATAATGGTCGTCACCCGCCACAGCTCACTGTCTGGTCCACGTGTGTACGGGCGTTGTTGTTGTTGTCATTCAGTAATGATAATGGTCGTCACCCGCCACAGCTCACTGTCTGGTCCACGTGTGTACGGGCGTTGTTGTTGTTGTCATTCAGTAATGATAATGGTCGTCACCCGTCACAGCTCACTGTCTGGTCCACGTGTGTACGGGCGTTGTTGTTGTTGTCATTCAGTAATGATAATGGTCGTCACCCGTCACAGCTCACTGTCTGGTCCACGTGTGTACGGGCGTTGTTGTTGTTGTCATTCAGTAATGATAATGGTCGTCACCCGTCACAGCTCACTGTCTGGTCCACGTATGTACGGGCGTTGTTGTTGTTGTCATTCAGTAATGATAATGGTCGTCACCCGTCACAGCTCACTGTCTGGTCCACGTGTGTACGGGCGTTGTTGTTGTTGTTGTCATTCAGTAATGATAATGGTCGTCACCCGTCACAGCTCACTGTCTGGTCCACGTGTGTACGGGCGTTGTTGTTGTTGTCATTCAGTAATGATAATGGTCGTCACCCGCCACAGCTCACTGTCTGGTCCACGTGTGTACGGGCGTTGTTGTTGTTGTCATTCAGTAATGATAATGGTCGTCACCCGCCACAGCTCACTGTCTGGTCCACGTGTGTACGGGCGTTGTTGTTGTTGTCATTCAGTAATGATAATGGTCGTCACCCGTCACAGCTCACTGTCTGGTCCACGTGTGTACGGGCGTTGTTGTTGTTGTCAGTCAGTAATGATAATGGTCGTCACCCGTCACAGCTCACTATCTGGTCCACGTGTGTACGGGCGTTTTTGTTGTTGTCACTCAGTAATGATAATGGTCGTCACCCGTCACAGCTCACTGTCTGGTCCACGTGTGTACGGGCGTTGTTGTTGTTGTCACTCAGTAATGATAATGGTCGTCACCCGTCACAGCTCACTGTCTGGTCCACGTGTGTACAGGCGTTGATGTTGTTGTTGTTGTCACTCAGTAATGATAATGGTCGTCACCCGTCACAGCTCACTGTCTGGTCCACGTGTGTACGGGCGTTGTTGTTGTTGTCATTCAGTAATGATAATGGTCGTCACCCGTCACAGCTCACTGTCTGGTCCACGTGTGTACGGGCGTTGTTGTTGTTGTCACTCAGTAATGATAATGGTCGTCACCCGTCACAGCTCACTGTCTGGTCCACGTGTGTACGGGCGTTGTTGTTGTTGTCACTCAGTAATGATAATGGTCGTCACCCGTCACAGCTCACTGTCTGGTCCACGTGTGTACGGGCGTTGTTGTTGTTGTCATTCAGTAATGATAATGGTCGTCACCCGCCACAGCTCACTGTCTGGTCCACGTGTGTACGGGCGTTGTTGTTGTTGTCATTCAGTAATGATAATGGTCGTCACCCGTCACAGCTCACTGTCTGGTCCACGTGTGTACGGGCGTTGTTGGTGTTGTCAGTCAGTAATGATAATGGTCGTCACCCGTCACAGCTCACTATCTGGTCCACGTGTGTACGGGCGTTGTTGTTGTTGTCACTCAGTAATGATAATGGTCGTCACCCGTCACAGCTCACTGTCTGGTCCACGTGTGTACAGGCGTTGATGTTGTTGTTGTTGTCACTCAGTAATGGTAATCTTACTTAATTATGTGGGCCGACAATGTAAATGTAAATTTTGTATCAGTGTCAGTAGAATAATAAGTATAAGTATTACATGTTGTCATAAATAGAGGTAAAATATTACTACTCAAAAAACACTTCATTGAGCGATTCCTAACACTATTGTGATTCGTCGGATTCCAATAGTCTTGGTACAGCTTGAAAGCTGTATTTATCTTGTTGAAACGTAGAAATGGACTCCTGATAATAATTCCTAAAACGTCTTATAAACGGACGTACAACCTGGTGTTTCTGGTGTCTTAATCACTGTGAACAGATCAGAGTTCAAATAATATGTATCTGTGGGTTGTGTGTCTTGCAATCGTTTACGACACACATTTATACGATTCGTTTAGCTCAATTTATGTCTACATATATCAGCCAGATGGCAGCACCATGTGAACAGTTTTCAATATTAAACACAACACTAATTATACTCCTGCAGCAGCACCCATCCAACTGCCGTTACATTGTGGGGGACATGTGGCGCCACCTGGTGAAACAACCTGGTGGACCTAAGCACCTGAGCGGAGATACATTTACCGTGCCTCCGACGTAGCACGTTCGTTATTATCAATGCGCATGAATGGCAATGTAATTTGTAATCACTAACAACTGTAAACAACAAATGCCTTCTCCCTACAGCGGCTACGGGAGGCCCTGAAGGAGTGTCACGTGGACGTGAGCGTGACGGAGGTGGATGACGACACGATCAACTACAAGGAGGCGATCGTGTTCAGCTTCCTGGGACTGCGGTGTCTGCTCGGCCTAGTGAACGTGCGCCGAGACACGACTGGAGCGACGAGAGACTCGGTGTCCGGCAGCATCCACCTGCCGCCAGGGGGCGTGCCGCTCTCGTGTCCCGCCATGCAGGAGTACCGCTTCCACCTGAGTCGCTCCGGGGGCGGCAGCGACGAGGCGTACAGGAGCTACCCGCGGTCGAACTCCATCTGCTAGAGCAGCGGCACTGTTCGTGGCATAGGTTCACGTGTATGTACGCACTGAGGGGGGAAATCAGCTAAGGTCCCAACCAATATCGCGGCGTGTGTTTGTGTGTGTGTGTGTGTGTGTGTGTCGTGCGTGCGTGCGTGCGTGCGTGCGTGCGCGTGCGTGCGTGCGTGCGTGCGTGTGTGTGTGCGTGCGTGCGTGTGCGTATATGCGTGCGTTTGTGTATGTGCATGCGTGCGTACATATGTGTGTGCGTGCGTGTATGTGTGCGTGTGTGAGTGCGTTAAGGTGGGCGCGCATGTGTGCGTGTGTGTGTGCGCGCGTATGTGTATATATGTGAGCGTGCGTGTGTATATGTGCGTGCGTGTGCGCGCGTGTGCGCGCGCATGCGTGCGCTTGTGTGAGTTTGGTAGTCATCGTCACAATTGATCGCCTAACAGCACCCATAGATTATGTCTGCATTTCTTATTTACATGACATTGTTATTCTTCCGATCTAACATATCTGCAAGTGCTTCTTCTCATCGTTGTGGCAACATCGTCCAAACTTGCAAATAAGTCAGAATGGAAGGTAAAAATCGCGTAAACCCAATTTATGCAACAGTACAGACACGTCATTATGGTTGTCAGACAACTGGGAGAATAGGTTACGGTGGCGCCACCTAGCGAATTGTATATAAAGGAAGCTGGCAGCGAGTTGGTCCCGGTGGCGTCCGTGTCACGTCAGGTGAATATGGCGGCGGCTGCACGTTTCTGAACTTGCGAACTGACGTTGTTCTGGATCCGCCAATACACCTCCGTGCAATCTCTCTCGTCCGTGAGAGAAATATTCACAGAGGCAGAGTTATCCAATCACACATTGATAATGGGTAACATTGTTGGTTCCGACTTAAAGGAAGGTTGTCTGTTTGTTATGTTAGCCGGAGTCAGCAGTCTGGCAATCCGAGACATGGAGTCCGCTGAATTAAAAGTGTTAATCTCGGGTCAATCGCGACTTCGCCTCATAGCAGTCTTGAAGGGTTTATTTACTTTTCCATTGCTAAAGTTCAAACGGCGAACAATGTTGAACGCAATGTGGCGGTAAGCATCACCTTAATCTTTCTTGTTTGAAAGACATTATATTATTTAAAATATATAACAATGTGGAATTGACAAGTTCCCTTTACAGTTCAACCACATAATGTTCTCTAGTTTATATGTCCCACACGATACCTATTTAGTATGCAGGCCTAAGTCGCTAGATGGTGTGTGACACATTCAACACAGCCGATTGTTGTGTTTATCCGATGCGTTCGATAGTACACACGATATGTAGGAGACAACCAGCGTGGTGTTCACATTAATCATCATCGGGACATTTTATTTTTGAATGATGTCTGTTTTGTAACGTATATTTTATTGTTGCAATAAAAAACAGCAAACGATTGATCATACATAAACATGTAATGCGTATACATTTCGCCTAGCACATTCAAATGTCGTTTGAAATGTCTTATACTTTAAATAAAAAACAATCTTACACATGGAAGGTTGCTTGTTAGCTGTATAAAATGATATAATATAAACAAAACAGGTGTAAAAACATAAAACATTTAAACAAAAAATATGTGCGTGCCCTCAAGTAACACAGTATATACTTTCTTTCCTCTACAACTATTAATATGCCGTGCAATAACCAACAATACTTTTCATGATCACGCAAATAATATTTTCCATGCATTTATACTTTCAGCTTCCGGTGTCGTTAGTGTACATACTACTACTACTACTACTACTACTACTACTACTACTACTACTACTACTACTACTACTACTACTACTACCATACTACTACTACTACTACTACTGCTACTACTACTACTGCTACTACTACTACTACTACTACTACTACTACTACTACTACTACTACTACTACTACTACTACTACTACTACTACTACCATACTACTACTACTACTGCTACTGCTACTACTACTACTACTACTACTACTACTACTACTACTACTACTACTACTACTACTACTACTACTACTACTACTACTACTACTACTACTACGTTACTAGACGGGTGCAGGTTTGCTGTGATCACTGACATCGATGTTTATAGTATTGGAATTTGTTCGCCTTCTCATTTTGTTCGTGCGCACGGAACAAATGTTTTATTACTTTTTATGTGGATGCCAACCAGAAATTCGGGTAAGTGATAAGCGTTCGACATCGATGTTCTGACGTGCTCCTTATAGTTAGTTTGTACGATAAATAACAGCCGATGGGATCGCAATGGAAACATATTAAGAAGCTAATTAAATTGGTCAACGCTGCTAATTGTCTTATTATTATTATTATGTTGACTACCTGATGACAAACGTGTATTGAAGACTTAGTAATATTCCTTCAAATGTTGTTACAGTCTCAAATATAAGGCTCAAAGAGTTTTTCAATATCTTTGCGGCCAGCATTTCTGAAAATCCTAGCCAGCTCAGACACCAGTGCCTTGCACTGCTTCCCAGATTGACAAGAGGTTGTCCGGATTGACATTGCCACTTGCATTCAATGCTGGTGGAATCGCGACGTAGCTTCCCGGAACGCATAAACTGGGTCTATCTCGTCCGACCGATGGTAATGGGGTGGCCGGACCGTCTCTGTTACCAGATACTTGGATCGAATAGGGGGGCAAAGGAACGGCTGTCGCTGCTGGCATGGCTGCGGCATCGGCGCTTCCTGACGTCAACTGGAAATATGAACATTGTGAATTAATAAAATATTAAAGTGTGCACCCAGTCGCAGTACAGTAAAGGTAAGTTCTTGTATAATGCATGATCCAATCCTCAGGATTCAGCAAAGCGCATTACACTTTACTCCCTGTCAGACGTTTTCAATCAAACACACCTTTTCGACTTCAACCAGCCACATAGTAATTACTGCGCGACTATTTGTAGATAAGTATTTCAGCGACCCATTCATACAGCTGAGTGAACTGGAGCATTGCATGTACTGACTATGAGTGGTCTGCCATTTAAGTATCGACAACGACAAAACAATACGTATGTTTCTGGTAGTTTGGATGGATGGGTGGATTTATTTAATATAAAGTTTACCTAACCGTAGGGGCGTGTGCCCCCCACGTATTTGTTTGGTAGCTTACTTACCCGACTCATGTCTCTACTGACGTAAACACGTCGATTGACACCTCCAGGCTGACGTAAACTGATGTTACACTCCAGCGACTGTTGCACGTGACCCCCAGTGTTGCGCATTGGGATGACCAATCGCACTTGACGCACTGCTCCACCGAATATGTCTTGAGTCGGGATCTCCTGGTGACAAACAGTCATACACAACAATGTTTATGCATGAACACGAGAGACTTGATGTATCAGCTTGTCCAAATATACAACACTGTTCATAAAAGACAACATACTTTATTTTGTGCATATTAAAATACAAGAGTAGACGTTGTGAGTAACACAATCTTTTACAATTGTCC
This sequence comes from Ridgeia piscesae, assembly GCA_025642075.2. Classification (NCBI taxonomy): domain Eukaryota; kingdom Metazoa; phylum Annelida; class Polychaeta; order Sabellida; family Siboglinidae; genus Ridgeia; species Ridgeia piscesae. The sequence goes on from JAODUO010000270.1 coordinate 408,229, forward strand.
GACAAACCACGACACACACGACTACACAACATGCTGTACACACCCCACCTGGTCAGATGCCATGCGGCTCTTGTTTTTGTAAATACACAACATACATATTTTAAAAGGAGCTCATATGTTCCTAGTCTTATATTAATTAATTTAAACTAAATTAATTAATATTAATATATTTTTGAAGACAGTCATTTTTTATTTTAAGGCAAGTAAATATGTTTAAGGTAAACTGTCTGCTATTCACTATTCAGTCTGACCTGAGTAAACTACAATAGCATTTTATATTTAATGATGTGCGATTTTCCACATCCAACATAGCATACATCCCGTTTTGCTAGGAGATTTATTTTGCGGAATACCGAGGCTCCATGAAGATCAGTAATTAATGCATCCAGCGTCGTGGTCACGTGATGTGTGCGAAGTATTGCCTTCTTGGCTTCCCTTATGTCCACGCACAATTTGATTTCATCCGCACTTTTCGGTTTCGATGGCGGGACGATTCTTAGCAGCCTCGATTAATCAGACTCCGTGATGTAGCAGCATATTTCAGCCCCTCAACTCTGCCGATATAACCGACAGGGTGGCCTTATCCCAGATTAGGGTAGAGACGCCGGGGTAGTTCTCGGGCCGAATTTGAAATAACAAATTAAATAGCGATACTTTTTTTCTTCAAATAATGCTGTAGTATAAAAACTATTAAAAATTAAACTTATACTAACATAAAAATAAATAGAAATAGAAATTTTCAGTTTTTATAAAACAGGAATTACGGCAGGATTAAGCAGTATCCGCAAGATGACAGCATTGTTTAGCCCCACACGGATACCATTCAAAAGCCGGCCAAGTCTCCAGACTGTCTCCTCGGCGAAGTTACGCAGCCGAGCGACAGTCGGTTGAGCGAGACTAGACGATTCTTGACACCCACTCAGTAGGCCCGGTGACCTTTTCGATGATATCCTGTCGTCCTAGTTTCTTTATTTCCTGCGCAACCTTGCGTCGGAGATGGAAGGGTACTCGGCTGTGTTTACGAGAAACAGATGTTGTCGATTTGTCGATATGCTACTTGACAGTTACGTTCTTGAGACGTCCTATTCCAGTGGCGCTGTCGGGATTCTGAGTAACGATCTTGTCTACAGTCGACTGCTCACTGCGCACACAGTTTATTCCCAACTTCAGGGAACCAAGCTTCTCTGCTGTTGGTTTACCCATAAAAGGTGGGAAATTTCCTGGAATGACCAGAAGTTCTGCTTGTCGATTTGTTCCCGATGTTACATAACAATCGATCTTCACTGGCTTCCGATCAAACAACGCATTGAGTACAAACTCCTACTGTTGACGTTTCGCAACTTTATGGCCTAGTTGCGTCAAAATTGACCGACCTACTAATTCGACACCAGCCGACCCGTGCGCTACGCTTCGTTGACCTCACCTGCTGGAGGTTCCACGATGCAGGCGACGTATTGAAGGGGACAAAACCTTCTCAAGTATTTTAATATTATTATTACTAATATTATTTATATATATCGACCAATTTATACTAATCAATTTATTTTACAACTGCATTTCTACTTTAGCCTTTTTAAAGGAAATCTCTATGATCCTGTAAAGTGTAATGCGCCTCGAGATGGTTTAATTACCAGATATACGGCGTAGACAAATGCAGTCATATTAACATCGTTATTATGATCACGTGCAGTAAGGCGACTGGCTGCGACTGGCGTCGATCCACGTGGATGTATGTTGCGACGTCACGGGTCAAACAGCTCCCCTCGCTCATGACGTATTGCAGCAATTTGAGTGACATTTATCGGTATAGCCATGTAAAATTATATTCAATGTATGAATGTATGACAACCACACATTAGCCTCCACTGCCCATGCTCCGTGACGTGGCAGGACTCTTAACACTTCACATCCGCCTAGGAGACTAATGCTCTGCCAATGTTGTCACCAAGGCGACCTTACCCCAGAATAGGTTAGAGACGCTTATTGGTTCTCAGGCCCACTATGAAAGAAACATAAAATAAAGATAAACTTTTATATAAAAAAGTACTATACTATTAAAAGTATCCAAAATTAAACCTATATTCACACAAAAATAAACAGAAAATACAAATTTATTATACTTACGACTGACGCTAATTGAAACAAAATAAACATATTTCAAGATTGCGGGTGGGTTTCTTAACCGATCGCAACTTTATTCATGCCAGATGGTCCCCACTTATCTCCCGTAGATAATTACGGCATAATTTATTGTCAGGCCTATTACATACCTGTGGTATAATGAGTTATATGACGTGTTCTAACGTATTACAATTTATCCCGATACGGGGCAAGTTGTACCATTCTACCGGGTAAATTGTAACATACATATTTTAGCATTGGCACACATTGTAATAATATAGAAAACTACTTGGTGCAATTTCTCAATATTTATAATTCAGGCTATATATGTTGCTTGTTACATGACAATAAGGATATATACCATAACATACAAGCACATAATTGTGTAGATTATGTATAGAAATTCACCTTTTTACAGCATTTAATAATAGTTGTCTCCTTGTAAATACTGAATAGTGCATTACGTTAAAATGAAAGTCAAACAAAGTCACCATCAAACGATGAATGTTCAAACTGCGCCACCCCTTCAAAACGATGTGCCATGCCCTGCGTGTAGAGTGGTGTATATAAGTATATGAAGGGAAGTTGAACAAAGCTCCCATCCAGTTACTACTTTTTGCAGACCAACCAAACATTAGAAAGAGGTATTGAATTTTATAACTGCAATTGTTTTAATTAACGGGCATAAACGCTGGATCAACCAATCGTAGGATGAGGAAAACCATTCTGGCCGATCCGGTGTGGCGGTCCAGAACGTCGAGCGGTCCAGAACGTCGAAGGTTAGCGGTTCATGTCAAAAGGTTAGCGATTCATGGCGAAGGTTAGCGCGACGGTATGCAACGTCGAGCAGTCCAGAACGTCGTTCCTCGTATGCGCGCCGAACTGGCGTAACCTCATGTGACCTCAGGTGGCCGATCAACTTTGACCCCGTGCCAGAATGTCGAGACTGAGTTCATGACCCCCGTGGCGACAGTGTTACATAATACATCATTTCCGCGCGCTGCAGCGACGACCTACTTTTCGACCCCCCACGTTGCACACTCCAGCGCGCACGTGATCTTGTCATTTCTCTGCACAACGACCACGATGCAGAGACGTTATGTAAAGTTATGTAAGTCTTGAATGCATGACTCATATCCCAAAATATATTATTAAATCATTGCCGAGTTGTGTTGGGTAAAACCAACTATTTGGATATGGTAACGTCTAGATTTCCACCCTTTGTACTGATCTTGAAACACCTCAATGGGATTTATGTATTGCAATGTTAAGCCCATATTAACAAAACTGGTGCAGGAAAGAGCCTTTTTGAATAAAACAAATATATAATTCTACAAAACATTCCAATAGGACCACTATAAAAGTGTGTTCCATACATGCAAAATAGACGCAAATATATGTCACTATAAAAGTGTGATCCACACCCATCCACTGACGAATTTATTGTACACACTACCCCTATGGGCTCTTTACATCACATACACAATTTAAACCGTATGTATTTAAAATACAGCTTTATTTTAATTTGTTTTCAAAATATAGGGCCTGCCTACAAAAACTCTGCCAATTCGGGCACGTTACATCCATATATCTTAAACTGCCAGAGTTATATGTCACGAAAACGCGGGGATTTTTATGTAATGCTACACGTACTATAGACTGCATTGAAAACCATGGCTGTAACGAAGCCATAACATGCACAACGCTCTGAGACAAGGACCTTAAGAAAACACTGTTTATAAATAGTTACAAGTAACGATGATTGTGAGGTTTTGTTATGTTTATTAATAATAATTGCAAGAAAGGAAGCGCATCAATAAATGATTACCATAAACTATAATATGCATGGTTCACTCATATGTTAATTCGGCAATCACCATGTTTACGCTGGTAAGAAGTCCATAAACAACACTCAAAACGAGGTGGAACGACATCCTGGACCAGATACACATTCCAGACTGGCTAGCCGCGGGCCGTAACGTCGCGCTAACCTTCGCCATGAACCGCTAACCTTTTGACATGAACCGCTAACCTTTTGACATGAACCGCTAACCTTCGACGTTCTGGACCGCTCGACGTTCTGGACCGCCACACCATCCTCGCATTTGAATTTAAAGGTCATTCTAAAGGTCACCCTGGAAAACAAAGACCGCGGTGGCATGTTCTAACAGTGTTACAATTTGCCCTGAGACGAACGTTACAACTTGCCCCGTAACTGTTACTGATTGTCAAAGAAAATATGAATTATGCAGAGAAAATATGAATTATGGATACACATACGCGTTAACATTTAGGTATAGAGTAAGTCGAGAATTGTATCGTTTTCTTTAAAATGGTGTAACTCAATGGCGTGTCGACGGATTCATGTGATATTTATTACACGTGACATGCTCACATCTATTGGTGACAATGCTTTCGCCTTGCTGATTAGTTTGCATTAGCAGTTTTGTCTGCAAGCCCTCTGTTACAACTTACCCGTGTTACTACTAGCCCCGGTCTCCCCTACCAAATTCATGGCAGGATTAGCCAGGCTCCGTGAGGTGGCAGCACACGGATAATATTCAAAGGCCGGCTAAATGACCAGACTGTCTTCTCGGCGAACTTACGCAGCCAAGTAAGAGTTAGCCTAATGCTAGTTATGTTTTCAGGAAATGTGGCGTAACTTCTGGACTTAACACCGACAGCAGCGACATCTAGCGAACATAATATCAGTAATCACGTTAGTTTCATTCAGAAGGAGTTAGATTTAGTGATACGATTAGGTTGAAGGTTATGATTAGGTATAGGTTTAGAGTGAAGGTGCCTGACAACATTTATTTGACGACGGGCAGACCTAGCCGAAATTAATGTCATCAAACTGGTTGGTAGAACATATTTTAGGGAGATCAGTATTATATATATATATCATATTTTATATATAATATCGATAGACCTACACAATGTGAATAACATGTTAAATACAATCGGAATGTTTTGGGTATCCTTTAGTAATTAGTATTTTATAAATGACGTACAACTAGTATGTTATTGTCGTCTCTTTCCTTCTGCTCACCAATCCCAGTATTCTACTTCTACATTTCAGCCATGAATGACAGTATTGATTTGCGGCCAATCCCACGACCACTACGTATCAACATAAAACGCCGCCAATCAGAGATTGTTTGTAAAATCCAGCACCGGAAATCGGAAATATTCATTCATGGACTCGCAATGACGGCGCTCATAAATGTTATTACTGTGTTAGTTTCTTTGAGTCCGGCGTCTCCGTCGTACCGCGTTTCATTGCCACGCCACGCCAAATTGCGCCGTCGACAGCCACAAATAGACCGGGTCTCCACATCTCGGCCGTGGCTTTTATCGACCAACTCTTCACGTCATTTAGCAAAACGGCTATCAAGCTTAACATTAACCCAGTATGTGGAGTATTTCTGTCCGAATTCGACGATTCCTTGTGTCTTAATGTGCGTCGGCCTGTCGTAGTTGGAACTGTGAACGGCACTGGTCGCCTTATCTGCACTGCCGGGTAGACACTGGTCCTGCAGTACTTGCGGCAGGCCGCTCTAACCCTCGCCTTTACGTTACCCGGATATTTTGCAAACGGACATTTCGCCAACGGAAGGTTTTTCCAACACACAAGCGAGAGGAAATTTCGACAACCATAATCTTTGTTAAAAGTATATTTTGTTTACTTTTTATATATAATTATTATGTTTAACGTATGGAATGAACGAGAAAAATGAACTATGTAAAAAGTCATTTTAGCCAAGTGACCTCCTTGCAATGCAATACGCTGACAAAAATGTGTGTTTTCTGTCTTACTCTATCGTAATAAGAAATTTAAATATAAATATAATATTAAATCAATTTGGTTGGCGAAATGCGTTCCCTGTCATTTGTCGTCGAAACATCCGTTGACGAACTGTTTGTGAAATGTCCATTGGCGAAAACATGCATCAGTTAAATGTTCGTTAGTGAACTTTCCGGTGGCGAAATGTTCCTGATTCGACTTCCACCTGAGGAATGAGTACGACTACTTAACATCGCTGTGACATCTACATGAGGAATGAGTACGACTACTTAACATCGCTGTGACATCTACCTGAGGAATTAGTACGACTACTTAACATCGCTGTGACATCTACCTGAGGAATTAGTACGGCTACTTAACATCGCAGTGACATCTACATGAGGAATGAGTACGACTACTTAACATCGCAGTGACATCTACCTGAGGAATGAGTACGGCTACTTAACATCGCAGTGACATCTACCTGAGGAATGAGTACGACTACTTAACATCGCAGTGACATCTACTTGAGGAATGAGTACGACTACTTAACATCACTGTGACATCTACCTGAGGAATGAGTACGGCTACTTAACATCACTGTGACATCTACTTGAGGAATGAGTACGACTACTTAACATCACTGTGACATCTACTTGAGGAATGAGTACGACTACTTAACATCCGTGACATCTACTTGAGGAATGAGTACGACTACTTAACATCGCAGTGACATCTACTTGAGGAATGAGTACGACTACTTAACATCACTGTGACATCTACTTGAGGAATGAGTACGACTACTTAACATCGCAGTGACATCTACTTGAGGAATGAGTACGACTACTTAACATCACTGTGACATCTACATGAGGAATGAGTACGACTACTTAACATCACTGTGACATCTACTTGAGGAATGAGTACGACTACTTAACATCGCAGTGACATCTACATGAGGAATGAATACGGCTACTTAACATCGCAGTGAGATCTACCTGAGGAATGAGTACGGCTACTTAACATCGCAGTGACATCTACCTGAGGAATGAGTACGGCTACTTAACATCGCAGTGACATCTACTTGAGGAATGAGTACGACTACTTAACATCGCAGTGACATCTACATGAGGAATGAATACGGCTACTTAACATCGCAGTGAGATCTACCTGAGGAATGAGTACGGCTACTTAACATCGCAGTGACATCTACCTGAGGAATGAGTACGGCTACTTAACATCGCAGTGACATCTACTTGAGGAATGAGTACGGCTACTTAACATCGCAGTGACATCTACTTGAGGAATGAATACGACTACTTAACATCGCAGTGACATCTACTTGAGGAATGAATACGACTACTTAACATCGCAGTGACATCTACTTGAGGAAGGAGTACGGCTACTTAACATCGCTGTGACATCTACCTGAGGAATGAGTACGGCTACTTAACATCGCAGTGACATCTACTTGAGGAATGAGTACGGCTACTTAACATCGCAGTGACATCTACTTGAGGAATGAGTACGGCTACTTAACATCGCAGTGACATCTACTTGAGGAATGAATACGACTACTTAACATCGCAGTGACATCTACTTGAGGAATGAATACGACTACTTAACATCGCAGTGACATCTACTTGAGGAATGAGTACGGCTACTTAACATCGCTGTGACATCTACCTGAGGAATGAGTACGACTACTTAACATCGCAGTGACATCTACCTGAGGAATGAGTACGACTACTTAACATCGCAGTGACATCTACATGAGGAATGAGTACGACTACTTAACATCGCAGTGACATCTACTTGAGGAATGAATACGACTACTTAACATCGCAGTGACATCTACTTGAGGAATGAGTACGGCTACTTAACATCGCAGTGACATCTACCTGAGGAATGAGTACGACTACTTAACATCGCAGTGACATCTACCTGAGGAATGAGTACGGCTACTTAACATCGCAGTGACATCTACCTGAGGAATGAGTACGACTACTTAACATCGCAGTGACATCTACTTGAGGAATGAGTACGACTACTTAACATCGCAGTGACATCTACATGAGGAATGAATACGGCTACTTAACATCGCAGTGAGATCTACCTGAGGAATGAGTACGGCTACTTAACATCGCAGTGACATCTACTTGAGGAATGAGTACGGCTACTTAACATCGCAGTGACATCTACCTGAGGAATGAGTACGGCTACTTAACATCGCAGTGACATCTACTTGAGGAATGAGTACGGCTACTTAACAACATCGCAGTGACATCTACTTGAGGAATGAATACGACTACTTAACATCGCAGTGACATCTACTTGAGGAATGAATACGACTACTTAACATCGCAGTGACATCTACTTGAGGAATGAGTACGGCTACTTAACATCGCTGTGACATCTACCTGAGGAATGAGTACGGCTACTTAACATCGCAGTGACATCTACTTGAGGAATGAGTACGGCTACTTAACATCGCAGTGACATCTACTTGAGGAATGAGTACGGCTACTTAACATCGCAGTGACATCTACCTGAGGAATGAGTACGGCTACTTAACATCGCAGTGACATCTACTTGAGGAATGAGTACGGCTACTTAACATCGCAGTGACATCTACTTGAGGAATGAGTACGACTACTTAACATCGCAGTGACATCTACTTGAGGAATGAATACGACTACTTAACATCGCAGTGACATCTACTTGAGGAATGAGTACGGCTACTTAACATCGCTGTGACATCTACCTGAGGAATGAGTACGACTACTTAACATCGCAGTGACATCTACCTGAGGAATGAGTACGACTACTTAACATCGCAGTGACATCTACCTGAGGAATGAGTACGACTACTTAACATCGCAGTGACATCTACCTGAGGAATGAGTACGACTACTTAACATCGCAGTGACATCTACTTGAGGAATGAGTACGGCTACTTAACATCGCTGTGACATCTACCTGACGAATGAGTACGACTACTTAACATCGCAGTGACATCTACCTGAGGAATGAATACGACTACTTAACATCGCAGTGACATCTACCTGAGGAATGAGTACGACTACTTAACATCGCAGTGACATCTACCTGAGGAATGTGTACGACTACTTAACATCGCAGTGACATCTACCTGAGGAATGAGTACGGCTACTTAACATCGCTGTGACATCTACCTGAGGAATGAGTACGACTACTTAACATCGCAGTGACATCTACCTGAGGAATGAGTACGACTACTTAACATCGCAGTGACATCTACTTGAGGAATGAGTACGACTACTTAACATCGCAGTGACATCTACCTGAGGAATGAATACGGCTACTTAACATCGCAGTGACATCTACCTGAGGAATGAGTACGACTACTTAACATCGCAGTGACATCTACCTGAGGAATGAGTACGACTACTTAACATCGCTGTGACATCTACCTGAGGAATGAATACGGCTACTTAACATCGCAGTGACATCTACCTGAGGAATTAGTACGACTACTTAATAGCTGTGACATCTACCTGAGGAATGAGTACGACCACTTAACATCGCAGTTACATCTACCTGAGGAATGAGTTCGGCTACTTAACATCGCAGTTACATCTACCTCAGGAATGAGTACGACTACTTAACATCGCACTGACATCTAACTGAGGAATGAGTACGACTACTTAACATCGCAGTGACATCTGCCTGAGGAATGAGTACGACTACTTAACCTCGCTGTGACATCTACCTGAGGAATGAGTACGGCTACTTAACATCGCAGTGACATCTACCTGAGGAATGAGTATGACTACTTAACATCGCAGTGACATCTACCTGAGGAATGAGTACGGCTACTTAACATCGCAGTGACATCTACCTGAGGAATGAGTACGGCTACTTAACATCGCAGTGACATCTACCTGAGGAATGAGTACGACTACTTAACATCGCAGTGACATCTACCTGAGGAATGAGTACGGCTACTTAACATCGCAGTGACATCTACCTGAGGAATGAGTACGGCTACTTAACATCGCAGTGACATCTACCTGAGGAATGAGTACGACTACTTAACATCGCAGTGACATCTACCTGAGGAATGAGTACGGCTACTTAACATCGCAGTGACATCTACCTGAGGAATGAGTACGGCTACTTAACATCGCAGTGACATCTACCTGAGGAATGAGTACGACTACTTAACATCGCAGTGACATCTACCTGAGGAATGAATACGACTACTTAACATCACTGTGACATCTAGCTGAGGAATGAGTACGACTACTTAACATCGCACTGATATCTACCTGAGGAATGAGTACGACTACTTAACATCGCAGTGACATCTACCTGAGGAATGAGTACGACTACTTAACATCACTGTGACATCTAGCTGAGGAATGAGTACGACTACTTAACATCGCACTGACATCTACCTGAGGAATGAGTACGACTACTTAACATCGCAGTGACATCTACCTGAGGAATGAGTACGACTACTTAACATCGCTGTGACATCTACCTGAGGAATGAGTACGACTACTTAACATCGCAGTGACATCTACCTGAGGAATGAGTACGACTACTTAACATCGCTGTGACATCTACCTGAGGAATGAGTACGACTACTTCACATCGCAGTGACATCTACCTGAGGAATGAATACGACTACTTAACATCGCAGTGACATCTACCTGAGGAATGAGTACGACTACTTAACATCGCAGTGACATCTACCTGAGGAATGAGTACGACTACTTAACATCACTGTGACATCTAGCTGAGGAATGAGTACGACTACTTAACATCGCACTGACATCTACCTGAGGAATGAGTACGACTACTTAACATCACTGTGACATCTGCCTGAGGAATGAGTACGACTACTTAACATGGCAGTGACATCTACCTGAGGAATGAGTACGACTACTTAACATCACTGTGACATCTAGCTGAGGAATGAGTACGACTACTTAACATCGCACTGACATCTACCTGAGGAATGAGTACGACTACTTAACATCGCAGTGACATCTACCTGAGGAATGAGTACGACTACTTAACATCGCTGTGACATCTACCTGAGGAATGAGTACGACTACTTAACATCGCAGTGACATCTACCTGAGGAATGAGTACGACTACTTAACATCGCAGTGACATCTACCTGAGGAATGAGTACGACTACTTCACATCGCAGTGACATCTACCTGAGGAATGAGTACGACTACTTAACATGGCAGTGACATCTACCTGAGGAAGAGTACGACTACTTAACATCGCAGTGACATCTACCTGAGGAATGAGTACGACTACTTAACATCGCTGTGACATCTACCTGAGGAATGAGTACGACTACTTCACATCGCAGTGACATCTACCTGAGGAATGAGTACGACTACTTCACATCGCAGTGACATCTACCTGAGGAATGAGTACGACTACTTAACATGGCAGTGACATCTACCTGAGGAAGAGTACGACTACTTAACATCGCACTGACATCTACCTGAGGAATGAGTACGACTACTTAACATCGCTGTGACATCTACCTGAGGAATGAGTACGACTACTTCACATCGCAGTGACATCTACCTGAGGAATGAGTACGACTACTTAACATGGCAGTGACATCTACCTGAGGAAGAGTACGACTACTTAACATCGCTGTGACATCTACCTGAGGAATGAGTACGACTACTTCACATCGCAGTGACATCTACCTGAGGAATGAGTACGACTACTTAACATCGCAGTGACATCTACCTGAGGAATGAGTACGACTACTTAACATCGCAGTGACATCTACCTGAGGAATGAGTACGACTACTTAACATCGCAGTTACATCTACCTGAGGAAGAGTACGACTACTTAACATCGCAGTGACATGACCCAGAGAGTCTCTGCAGGTTCACGTCCAAAACTGACCCCGTCTGCCACATAACAAATTAGATTGCGCACGAAATAGCACAAAGACCCTAACAGCACGCCAGAGAAAGACGGCAGAACGTCAAAGATTGTTATAACGTATTATTTTGATATCACGAGTTGTCTGCCTCTGTCTTGTAAAGCATCCTTCATTTGGCCATGTGCAACAACGGTCACTTCCAGTAACGACACACGGCGCGGAAACATGGACACTCACCACCCAATCAATATATTCACATATTCATATTGTTTCTCGATGTACTCATATTTATTCCAGGTTCAATGCCCCATCTGAGTCTGGTGGAACCTGACGTCTGTGCATAACGTTAACGTTGCATGTGGCATCGCTCCCATTATTAAGCAAACATATTACCATATTTCATTAAAATCAGATGTCCTCTTCCGTATTGAATTACTGTAAACAAGGTAGACATGACCTGAGGCACAAGGTGTCATCTGACGTCTAAACAAATGATGGCCCACGAGGAATTATCTTGATAATACAAAAAATGCGCGGAACCCAGAACACCGATATTCTTTGAAACATCGAGCCCGATTAAACACAAGGGTCATTTCAACGTTTTATTCGACGCTTGCAGGAACTGGACTGGATCCCTTGCAGGGCGTTAAAAATCCAGGTTTTTTTTGGCAAATCGTTAATTTTAAAAAAACCATGTTAAAACGTTAATAAAATTATTGTATGTGCCACTGGTGAGATTAAATATCTACATATGATGTACATAGAAGTCTCGTGAAGAAATATTCTGCTGGCAGACGTTGAGACACGAAGGCCAGCCATGGAAGCCTCTGGTGGCTGATAGGCTTGTGGGGAGCTTATTCCATTGTCTAAGTGTCGCAGGGAAAAGGTTGGTAATTGGGAAAGGGCTGGGTGGTTTGCCCTTGGATGACGAACACGCTGGGCTCTCCGAGTTCTGGGATCACTCCATTGGAGGTGCATGACCGATATAGATTTTGTGAAGGAGACTAAGGCTTTCCCAGTGTAGCGCCTTTGGCATATCAACACATCCTGGTGTTCTGTTTGTGTAGTCGCCGCATCAGAATCTGGCTGCTCGTCGCTGTAGTCTCTGTAGTTGGCTGGTGTCTTTCTGGAGTCTGGGGTCGCCAGCAGTAGAGGCATGTTCCATAATAGGGAATACCATGATAATGTAGGAAATGGCCTTGCTTTTGGTTGAGCAGTCGTTGATGTTTCGTCGCAGGAAACCAAGGACTCTGTTTGCTTTCCCTGCCGTTATCGCTGTATGTCTTGACCATGTTAGGTTGTCAGTGATTGAGACGCCAAGGTATCTGCTTATGTCGGATGTTTGTAGCGTTTTTGTATTGATGATATGCGATGTTTCACGGGTCAGATAGTTTTTCTTTTGCCGTACATTTTCCTGGATTAAATTCCATCTGTCAGTCTTTCTCCCACTCTTCCAGTGATGACAGATCTGACTGGAGAGCCTGCTGGTCTCTGTCAGTAGTGATGCTCTTAAAGAGGAGGCAGTAGTCTGCGAACAGCTTGATACGAGAGGAGCGTACAACATATGGAAGATGATTAACGTACGAAAGGAAAAGAAGAGGTCCTAGGACGGTGCCCCGGGCACTCCCGACGTGACGTCCGCCTGGGTGGAATGGTTCCCCTCCAGCAGGACCTCCTGCGTTCTGTCGGCCAAGAACTATTTAATCCAGTGGAAAGTGTTATCCACAATGCCACAGTAGTCGAATGACGTCTAGTTGGTGACCAGCAGCGACCTGGTTGGTATGCTCGTGGACAGTAACAACAAGCTGCGGTTCGCAGGAGCGCCTGCGTCGAAATCCGTGTTGACGGTTGCAGATAATATCTTGTTCTTGCTGAAGTGCTTCACGATGGCACTGTGGACAATATTATGCTCCAGTACTTTGCATGTGATGAACGCGAGTGACACAGGGCGGTAGTTGCTGCTTGCTCTTTTCCCCTTTCTTGTATATCGGTACGACCCAAGCCTTCTTCCAATCAATGGGAACTTTCGTTCACTTTACGGCAACGTTCCTACACTCGCGCGGAGGCCAAATGCCACAGGAGGGTGCCCGTGTGCACCACCCTGTCTGTGCATCGTCGTCGAGTACTAACACCACTTTAATAGATTAAGAAACTGTATTTCAAAACATTAATCATTACATAGAAAGAGTACAATTCTTATTCTGATTGCAATATATTTTAAAGTTGAGAATTAAGATCAACCGTTGCTTTTCTCTAGTCCGGTGCTGATGCTACATTATATGTCCACGTGAACTTCAGTATCAACTCAACACAAGTTCCATCGCCCAACACTGACTGTAGTACGCCTGGAAGGTGAACACGACGACGCATTAACTACGGTCCAAATCCGGTGTGACGGATCTAAGTAGGACCGCGTCAGAAGTACGTGTCTATAGCAGGCAAACCACGCATGCCCAATATCGCGTCGTACGCTCATGCAACAACTGTGTAAAACTAGTAAAATGTACCAACGTCTTGACATCAAATTTATCCGGAAATGACTCCGGTAACTGGTCTGAATTCCAAACAAGAGGGTACTTTTATTATTTAGCGATTCGTCTTTAAAATGTGCGCCTATTCCCGGCACTGCCCTACTTTGGTCTCGCGACAACCACATACCAACGACAACCCCAGAGTTATGTAGTGATGTTGGCACTAGTGGCTACCTCATGGTTTGTTAATGCGTCTGGCAATGTAACAAGTACACCGCCCCATTTGAGCATCGACGCCGTTTGTGGCATTTAGCTACATTTCCCAAGCGTAAACAACCGATAAATATGGAAACAGGATTAACAGCTGGTTCTAGACTGTCGACAATACCGTCGCAGCTGGCAAACAAAAATATCTGTACGACTGAATGAACGAATGAACGAGTGGGTGCTTCGAAACACAGATAAAGGTGTGGTAGAAGTAATATACCAATACATTAATAAGAACGAACGAACGAACGAACGAACGAACGAACGAACGAACGAACGAACGAACGAACGAACGAGACGAACGGACGGACGGACGGACGGACGGACGGACGGACGGACGGACGGACGGACGGACGGACGGACGGACGGACGGACGGACGGACGGACGGACGGACGACGGACGACGGACGGACGGACGGACGGACGGACGGACGGACGGACGGACGGACGGACGGACGGACGGACGGACGGACGGACGGACGGACGGACGGACGGACGCGACGACGGACGACGGACAGACGACAGACACGACGACGACAGACGACAGAGACGGACGGACGACGACAGACGACAGGACGACGGACGGACGGACGGACGGACGGACGGACGGACGGACGGACGGACGGACGGACGGACGGACGGACGGACGGACGGACGGACGGACGGACGGACGGACGGACGGACGGACGGACGGACGGACGGACGGACGGACGGACGGACGGACGGACGGACGGACGGACGGACGGACGGACGGACGGACGGACGGACGGACGGACGGACGGACGGACGGACGGACGGACGGACGGACGGACGGACGGACGAAAACGAAGTAACGCACTAATGAATGAAAGCATTAATTAATGCATTAACTAATTAATTAATTAACGAGCGAACAAATAACTTGATGAACAATTGAATGAATGAGCGTGTGAGTGGGTCAGACTGACAGGACTTGCAACGGTTCTTGTGTGGTTCAACGCGAACTGGGTTAATCAACTGTGAAGCATCAACAGTTTTTCACATCGTTTTTAGTTCGAGTCCCGATCCTTGACTTCATTCCAACGGCCCGCTTATTGCGTCTACGACACGATACCTGCAGCATACCTGGCGGCTCGCACTAATTGGTTAGGTTTTACACCGCCTCACTTACTTTGCTGGCAGGTCCAGTTTTACCTGCATTCGGAACCACGTTTGGACATATTTGGCTGCCGATAGAGAACATTCGCATACACATTATGGCTGCGTGTTGATTTCACGACGTTGTGGAGCCAGAATCGTACCTGCCAGTCTGCGTGCGTTGGTGGAAATGACAGGTTCCTTGTTGTGTGCATACGCTAGGTTGTTGCACGAGACCACGGTGCCCCCGGCCTGTCGACACTCGCCAGCTCTCCCCGGAGCAGTGCGTGGTTCCTGTCGCCGTCTCAGGTTGTGGCGATGTGCACAGTTGCACACGGTAGCATTGCGTGTTGATTTTAATTAAAACGGCTGTTCCTTTCCGGGGATATGTTTGTATTCTTCTTCTCCCCTGCACCCTCTGCGGCTTCTTCCCCTGCACCCGTCGCGGGGCGAAGAAGTCACACCACGTTGTAGTGTTCCGCGCTCGGCTTGTATCGTCTCCATCTAGTTTGCCGGTCTATCCGCTCTCGGCTGTTCAACCCGCCCACTGGATATGTTCTCTTAATGTATCTCTCAATTCTAGTCTATGATTTCCCCTTCTCCACCTGCCTCCCTCGTCTAGTCGTCATGCTGACGTTGACTATCGGCACTCGTGGGTCCTCTGTTTGTGTCCTGTCCAAACGATGTTTTAACTTAAAGTATTTCTCCATCATGATCTCTCTCTTCTCATAATTACTTATTTGCCTTCTCACATTTCATCGGTTAACAAACGTAAATATAGTTTTTTCTTATTAGTCGAGGCAGATTGCGATGATCGGGTGAAGAAAGGCTGCCACTCGCGGTGAAACTTGAAAATGGCGACCCCTGAGCTTCTACCTCCACAGCACTTCTACAATCTTGCTTGTGGAAGTAACGCATTTACACGCGGTAAATCGTTCGAAACTTACGTTACATTATTTCAGTGTAACGCTTCGTTACTTCTTGCGGAGAGATCTCGCTAAATCTCGAACGTTTCGTCGATTTAACGCTATTTTTCAACGAACCAGTACAACAGAAACAATCTTTCAAAATGTCAAGAGTAGTGTGTTGTTCAAATGTTTATTGTAGGACATGCTATTAAGAACATTATACTGTTTCCTAATAATGAACAAACAAATTGGTTCCATCCGTGTATGGGGCCTCCAGTGAACAAGATGGCGCGGTCCAAGGAGAACCAGTTCTGTGATATACTAGCTCTGACGTAATTGAACGGTGCCACGTGGGATTCTCCACGTGGGGCCTACAACCTTTTGAAATATTGAACCCCCAAGTTATCAAACCCCTTGTCTGATTTTTTTAGTCTAAATCCATGAACCCTGTGTGCCCGCTAGATGACAAACAACATTTCAGCCCGATTCGTGCAAAACTGACGGCGATGTAGGTCCACCAGAGATCAACAAACAGAACAACCGTTTTGTAATATAGAAGACATGTAATAACGTGCATCGACAACGACTCCTGTTTGTGTTTGATATAGCAACGGACACTGTACATATGCATGAATACAGACATGGCTATAGACAGAGGTGGACATTTGTGTATGAACGCGATAAGGATTAATTCCAGCGTGGATGAGTGCTTCCCATAAAGACTGTGATGGTAGACGCTTGATTGTCTGGACATTTTGAGATACAGTAGCAGACTGTAAATATATATAACTTAACCTTATATGATAACAAATATATAACTTTACCTTATATGATAAAACAACTTGATTTAAAAATAATTATTTTTATTACGCCTTATCTTTTCTGAAAACCTGTTTATATCCAACCGTGGGCCTAACGTAAACAACTCGCTGAATACGACACACATCGTGTGCTCATACGCACTACTGGCAACCGAAGACGAGACAACATATGACATGTTAAATGTCGGCGTAAATTAGTAATGATATGACACCACAGTGGCTGCGGGCTGTGTCACCGAACTCCGCAGCAGTAGACACCACGTCACGAGACCCGGCCAGTGGCGCGTAAAGTTGTCTTCGATCGCCAGGGGGCGCTTGTGACACGACTCTGCGCGGGCTCAGTTTCAATCGATCTGTCGGCAGCTACAGAACGGTCCGAGCAAGCAGTGAAACTGCCGGCGTTTGCAGGTTACCGATAGCGCTGACCACTCTGGACAAGACACGCTGCTCCGGAGTTTACTGCGGGCTGTGACCAATAGTTAGAAGGAACAAACCACGGAGCCTGTCTTCCCCGGACTCCAGGACGGGAAGGACCCTTGGCAGCGGCGGCGAATGCACGGACGCGACGGCTGACGCGGTCAGGTAAGACAGCCAGGCACCCCTTAGCGCTATTGTTCTACGTTGGGCCACGCCGTATGATTGCGAGGCGACAGGTGAAAGGAGTGAAGTGACCTGTGACGCACTTACATGGTGCTGGGTTCACCTCATGCTACGGCACCGGGTCATTCGCTCACCCTAGGGTACACAATGTCCAAAGGGGTGACGCGGTATTCAAGCTGCGGGTCTTCTACATACGCCTAATTGATCAGTTGTCGGTTTTAATAGTGTGGACGCGATTGTATTGTTGGCAAATTAAATATAGACCGGTCGGTCTCCGGAGTAGGTAACGCGGTGTTAAAGCAACCCCACTAAATTATCTGCGTCGATTCATGTCCCAAATACAATCTATTCTCTATCTTACATATCTGAAAACATTAATAGTTATTTCGATATCAGTCACACGATTCAACACGCCACGATTTGTCGTGATAACATAACTCAGTGCTGCCGATTCTGCATAGTCAGAATTGCCCAATATTCACCGTTCTGTGTACCAAGTCACGCCGCAGGTTAGTCCAGCTATAACGTCATCGTCCACGGTGTTACACTCCACACAACAACTACTGGCCGTCATGACTAAAGTCATCGTCCACGGTGTTACACTCCACACAACAATTACTGGCCGTCATGACTAAAGTCATCGTCCACGGCGTTATACTCCACACAACTACCACTGGCCGTCATGACTAAAGTCATCGTCCACGGCGTTACACTCCACACAACAACCACTGGCCGTCATGACTAAAGTCATCGTCCACGGTGTTACACTCCACACAACTACCACTGGCCGTCATGACTAAAGTCATCGTCCACGGTGTTACACTCCACACAACTACCACTGGCCGTCATGACTAAAGTCATCGTCCACGGTGTTACACTCCACACAACTACCACTGGCCGTCATGACTAAAGTCATCGTCCACGGTGTTACACTCCACACAACAACCACTGGCCGTCATGACTAAAGTCATCGTCCACGGCGTTACACTCCACACAACTACCACTGGCCGTCATGACTAAAGTCATCGTCCACGGCGTTACACTCCACACAACTACCACTGGCCGTCATGACTAAAGTCATCGTCCACGGTGTTACACTCCACACAACTACCACTGGCCGTCATGACTAAAGTCATCGTCCACGGCGTTACACTCCACACAACTACCACTGGCCGTCATGACTAAAGTCATCGTCCACGGTGTTACACTCCACACAACAACCACTGGCCGTCATGACTAAAGTCATCGTCCACGGCGTTACACTCCACACAACAACCACTGGCCGTCATGACTAAAGTCATCGTCCACGGCGTTACACTCCACACAACTACCACTGGCCGTCATGACTAAAGTCATCGTCCACGGTGTTACACTCCACACAACTACCACTGGCCGTCATGACTAAAGTCATCGTCCACGGTGTTACACTCCACACAACTACCACTGGCCGTCATGACTAAAGTCATCGTCCACGGCGTTACACTCCACACAACTACCACTGGCCGTCATGACTAAAGTCATCGTCCACGGTGTTACACTCCACACAACTACCACTGGCCGTCATGACTAAAGTCTGCAACAGTCGACGTGACTTTTCGGAGGAAATTGATTAATCATAGGCACAGGCATTATGTGCACTACGTTTGTTTGCCAGTGTATGTACGTTTGTGTACAGTATAATATATGTGTATGTACGTTTGTGTACAGTATATATAGAGTCACCGAAGCGATTATATGTGGCCTGGTAGATCGTGTATAAAACGATTTTGAATTGTGTGCGTATTTTCCGCAATCAACTACAAGCCGCGAAAGGGAATCTATATAAATCTATAGTTGCTTGAATTGCACAACGTTGATATATTCAACGCACGCAATGTCAGATCCGATGTTCTTTCTAGATTGCATAAAGCAGGTTATGCGCAATAACACATCTCGTTCAAAGAATATATTTGTGTTGCTGCTGCGTGGTTTAATGTTCAGGAGAGAATGGAACGGGTCCAGGGGTTAGAACGCGCAACTCTCGTTTGTGGGCATTCCAATGCTCATTGTGTCACTGCCGTTTCTCTGCGTCAGAGATCCTTTCACCTACATACTGTCTCTGTTCATTCATCAGTAGAAATCAGTACATGGCCTTAGACATTGTTAGGTAAATAAACAAGCACAATCATGGCTGAAACTTCGCCTTGCAACTATAATGACCAGCTGGTCTGACCGCATCTTAATTAAGTGCATGTAGCAGCAAACAGCGGCGATATAAAAGACCTTACAAGGGAAATGTCAGTTAGCTTTCACAAACAAGGCGGTGAGCTCTTCACAGCTTTCTGAACACTCCCGTGTCGGCGTCGAGATGAATTGTTAGGATATGTCACGTGAACACTCGGGTTAGAAACAATGCTGAGCTCATCATCTAGAACAACAGCTGACATCCTTTAAAAGGTAATCTCTCATAGGGCGCTGTAACCAATCCTCAGAAGTGCTCAAAGCTAATTAAATGCCATTCCCTGGCAGAAGTGTTCAGTCGAACACCATCTCGACTTGTGTGTGAAGCATTCAGCCACGCTGTAATTAAAGCGCCTACACAAATATCTACCACGGTCTATAGCATGCAGCCACAGTGCAGAGTGAAACAACTTGGCCAGTGTCTGACACCGCCACACAGCAGGCGAATGCGGATTCTCGTAGTCGAGGGTACGAGGCTCTAACCACTGCGCTACACAGTCGGGTGTCAACTACATGTCGTACGATGATTACCTTTACAACGTGCGATGTCTCGTAAACGACATCGCAAACGACACTTTGATGCATGATGACAAAGGTTGCTTCGTTGCGACCTGGCACTGTCGTTTACGTGAATCATAGACAGTCGTCCGTATTGGAGCAGTTACCTCACAATGTTCTTGCATTGATACCGCCCCGGTGGTGATTGTGTGTTCAGCATCTGCCGTACAGCAGTGGAATGACACGTCCGTACATTGATAGTCCAACCGCCATCGAACAAATCATAGCAATCCTTTACTTCTAGTTATTACGGCATTATTAATAGTTCGTACATCATTTGATTTGTCCCAAATCGTGCATTCCATCACACTATACGTTTGTTAATGGCTATAAACATGGAATAAATTATTGTAGAAAACAGCGTGTCAAGTGCGTTTTTACTGTTCGCGCAACGCTGCGAACGGCACTGGCCGGGCCGTTACCGCGAGATAAATGTGCGATAGCAGCCACGCTAGCGGCAAATGGATGTAGTATTTTATCGCAAACGAGCCATCAAAACAACATTTTATATATGATCACATCTCCATAAGACGTGGTATTCGTGGGTGCTTCGAACGAAATGATGTGATTATGTGTACGTCTCGAGTTAGGCTAAACACAGTAAGTAAAGGATAATTGAAATCGTAGTGAAGATGACAGCGACTGGATGCCGCAGGACGAGTCGTGTGTCTGAGAAACTCCGAAATGTGTGATTTGAACCACGGATGAAGTTGTTAATAACATACTGCCGCTGACACAGGTTATCTCAGCAAACCCCACATACATGCACATACAAAGAATGTCTGACTTTTTTGATTGTAAGGAAACCGCAAAACCCTCTTAATGTGTCAAGCACAAGTGTACGTAATCAACCATTAAGAGAAGTGGCCATAAATTGTAATATAAAACATTAGTGTTTAAGGCATCAATGTTATTATGTGAAAAGATTGCACTGTGTGATCGGATAAAAGTTGATTGTTTGTAGGAAGTCAGTGAAATTACATGATATTGTCTATGATGTGTTCAGTCAGGAGATGTGACTATATTCTACGGTCGCACGGCTTGTATTCCAGTCCAGGTGGGGGGGGGGGGTGCTCAATTCAAACTGCTTTATGTTAAGGACTAAATTTGCCTCTTGGAACAGTGAGCTCTCTAAACCAATGTGTGAAAGTCATATCATATGGAACTTTACATGATCAACTCCACATACAATTAGGAGGTTACTGGCACTCAATTTTCACACCTCGGGGGGGGGGGGGTACTGCGACGGGTGTAGGTAGCACCAATACAGGCAGAAATCACATCGCCAGTAGCTGTCTCTATCATTACAAGAATATAGCCGCTTTTTCATAAACTAAGGTCTGCATTAGGAGTTCTTGCAACTGACATGCAATGATGCGTTTTTCTTAATTGGTTGGTTTACTGGTTATCTCATTCACACATGTGTCACGGTTTAATTAATTAATATTGATAAACCACGCACTGGTTGACTTCCTCAGCAGAAATTGCATCATTAACTCCACGAATCGGCCGTTGTAACACCGCTTTCGTTTGTAGACTAATGAGGTTCAATTAGTCTTTTAATTTGATTACTTTTCCTATCATTTTGCATTCCTTCAGTCATGATCTGCTGATGTCGTTACTTGCGACCAGTGAGATTTTCAAAACGGCAAAACTAGTATTTAGTATAAAGATGGAACGTTGTGGTGCTTTGACTCAGGGCTAATTATACCGTAAATAGCCCCCGTGTTACATTGGCTGGCTATGTATTAACCACGCCGTGGAATATGGCCCCCTGTGGAAATAAAAACTTAATATGTTGTATGAGTTAGATACGTTTCATGCAATAACAATTTGTTTAATGAAACATATCCAGACATTACTTAGAAACAAAAATTACAATACGAATTCCAGTAAATCTTACGATTAGTAGCATTATTTTCGACTTTTTATTACTACATGTTTGGTTTAAAATTGTTGGCACACTCAAGTGAACTACGTCTATGTGTCTACATCATTAAATACATAAACAGTTCAATAACATAAATTTAATACAGGGGTGTCCATATATCAGGTAGTGATTAATGGACCATCGTCCAACTACTATTCGGATCTATTTACCATTCAACAACGGAAGTTATTTTAAACGTCGGTTGCGTCGAGGACGCAGTAAAAAAACAGGAAACGTAATTCAAACTGTACGGCGTCACGTGCGGTTATGAATTTTGGTGCCGGAGACTAAAATAGGAATATAACACCGGAAAAGCTGCCAATTGTTGCACGGCCTGTTTAATTGGCTATACTTGGTTGAACGTCTATTGGATTATCACGACAGCAATAAACTAGCATCTCAGTCCCGTACCGGTCCCCGGGCAACCGTCTCCGGGGAACATAAATCGCCGACGAATCTTAGCGTGCAGCGATCGACGTAAACAGAATTGTTCGATTTAGCCGTTGGTGGATATCCGCCATCGCGCTGCAAGGATCTATTGATTTCTCATCAGAGTCTCTATAACAGTAATTAAGAATTCGCCTGAGTCGGTGCGTAGTGCTCGTGTGTCCTCCCAGAGCCTGTCGTGGCGCGGTCGCGGCCAAATTGTCACCAAGAATAAACCAGATGTAGGGCGGGTTTCTAGTAGCGCTGGAATCAAATGTCTTGCTCCGATTGTCAGGAG
The DNA here is from genome assembly GCA_025642075.2 of Ridgeia piscesae. Lineage (NCBI taxonomy): Eukaryota > Metazoa > Annelida > Polychaeta > Sabellida > Siboglinidae > Ridgeia > Ridgeia piscesae. Next base: position 431,664 of record JAODUO010000270.1, read on the forward strand.
GACTTGAAATAGAAAGCCGATATTTGTTACGAGAACGCTGTGATGACATTGTCCGACACAACCAAGTGTGCTGGGTGTGGGCGAACGTGTCACGTGTATGTCATATGTTACATGTGGTCAGCATGTTCGCCTGCACGCCGCGACCCTGTTCAATACCCTGTCATGGCAGGTATGGAAAAGTTGTTGTAAAAACCTGGCTCACAACATTGAGAACTGTGTGTCCCACGATATTGTCGGTCCAGTCTCGGTGTGGGACGTAAGAGAACCACAGAGGACGACAAGCACTCTGGCAGTGACCACCCTCAGTGCCAGCATAGAAAGGTCGGTTTGGAGTAAATGTTTTGAAAAAGACTGACTAGTTCAATGAGACGTAAGATCATAACGTTGTAACCACAATATATACAGACTAGTCAATTAACAAAACCCTGCGGAGTGCTGTGAACAACTAGAAACTAGAGCAGCCATCACGTCAACTGTTACGAACCATGTCGGTTGGTAAATGGCGATGTTTGCAGCTAAATTGAGCAATGTTATGTAACAACCTTTGAGCAGCGTGCGATAATTTGGAACACTCGTGGATAGAATTGGTGAGGTTAGACAAACGTGTCACCGTGACCTCAGCCACAAACCATGTGCGTGATGACACGAGTGGGAGTATCGTAACTGCATCTCCACCGACACTAGAGAGCCCGGCTCTCGTCTCTTCCCGTCCCGTGGGTGTCCAGTTCCTTGGACCGTCGGTCTCCGCTCTACCAACTGGCGGTGTGTCTCAGGAAACAACGAACGCTAGTGGTTATTTAGTGGTTATTTAGTGGTTATTTAGTGGTTATTTAGTGGTTATTTAGTGGCTATTTAAAATTATTTGCCTGTGTGAATTTGGTAAGTAGTGTTTGTCTAGAGGGTTTTTCTCTTCTCTTCTACTTCGCGGGGAACGAGTTTTAAAACATAAAACACAGTAATTAGTGACGATAGTTGATGCCTATGGAGGGGTTAATTCATGATTGGATGTTAGTTTATGTTATTGTTTAAAACAAATTGTCAAAATAATATACTTTCAGATCGGATTAAGTTAAAGCATTCAAATATTTTTATAGCGTATTCTTTATTCAACTCAAGTATTCAAAAGCGCCATTTGCCTCTTAGTTGTGTTAACTGTCTTCGATTCAAACACCAAAACACAAAGAGTTTCTTTTCTGTGTCAATTAATATGCGGCATTGTACAATTTCCCCGTCATCACACTTCTTACACATGAACCAACATAACTGTCAGTCACGTGCAATAAACAGCTTCTGTTGTCAATTATTACATAGCTCATGAGCTTGAAGAAACACCTCAACTTGTTAGCCCTGGCAGACTGGCAGCCGTTCAAGTTTACTGTAGCTATTATCATCTCGTACAAAGCGTACACAGACTACAAATCCGCGACATAAATATGTCGGCGTTCAGCCGTCCCATGTTGAACGTAATCGCTTATGAACAAAGCTTGTTTGCGAATGGCGATCTTGTTCAGACTCAATCATTACGTTCGAATGCATTAACGAGACACTGCGGCAGCAACACTTAGAATCGTTTGCTTACAATCACCGCCGTTGTCCCCAGGCGAACTATTGTACATGGCAATTACGATTAGGTGTGACTTGCGTTGAACTTACGGACAGCCGAGGCGCCACCATGCGGAAACTGCGTGTTAATTACCGCGGGTCCAATGAACGATGAGACGCGTAGTCGTGAGTTGACAGCGACGGAAACTGTAATTATTTTTACGCACGCACGCACGCACGCACGCACGCACGCACACACACACACACACACATCGTTTGTCTAGTAAAAACGACGCACTATTCTCTGAAGAGACTCGACCCACCACGGACCCGTTTCCTCGTAAGACATCGGAGCCTCTTTGAATTGTTGTCATTGCTCTACCTCCAGAGTTTCAATTTGTGGCGTCAATGGCCCCAGCTCTTGTGCAGTAGCCAGCAGCCGGAGCGCGCCAGCGGGTTTCCTTTCTACTTCATTGTTATCAAGAGCCGTACACAAAGAAAACTTACAAGTCTTAGTCAAACGATTCCGTTCAACCTCTGCGGACTTATAATGTTACACTAAATCTCTGGCGACTCGACTACTTTACAATGACCACACGATATATTATACTGGCGGAAATTAATTAAGCGAATTTACATAACAGAAGGGTTACATTATATAAATTCATTTTGTCGTGTCATGTTTCGGTCGAAGCTGAGGGGAATGAACATCAACCATTGTGTGTACGAAACTACGAATACAATTTCAAAACATTTTCTTCTAGCACAATTTCTTTAAAAGAACATACGCAATCTGATTCACAAGATATTAATCTACACAAAATATGCGGACTTTATCGAAATGTTTCGACGAACCCAAATGTCTTCATTATTAACACATTAAATACACATTAGTCACCTATTTCTGCTGCCATCAGGGTATTATTAAACTTAAAATAATAACATAAGATAATTTTATTTGCATAAATTATCTTGGGAAGAAACAGTTGCTTGCTTGCAATTCAATGTTACACATAATCAAGTTTAATTAAGCAAATGGGCGATCTTGTAAGTGCTTCAACAGAAGCAACTCGTGATAACTCGTAAATGAAAGGTAAGCACAAACTCCCGATTAGACGTAAACATGCAATTTAAATCAGTGCAAATGCGAGAGTGGACAAAATTACGCTCGAATTGACATGAAAGGTGACAGTGTAATTAGGCGAAAGAAAGCTTTGATGTTTGGTTATGCAGAAGGCGTTATGCGTGGCTACACACACCTCGCCTCTGTCGCCTTCGTAGCGAGCTGCAATGCTGCTGCAAACAGGCGACTGAACGGCTCTGTCTTTGTACTATAGTTGACCGGAATATTTCGCGTAAGGGGAACTAGGGAATTAGTTGAATATGCAGAAACACAGTAAAGATATAACTACGATGTTTCTGTGATAGCGGATACTCACACTTGTTTGTCAGAAACATCCCGGATGACATTTTCTTTGTGTAAATAACCTGGACCGTCTGCATGATCAAGTTTCGTGTACTATTCTTATACATCCATCTCTTGTTGCGCTAGATTGTGTCGTGGTTAGGCGTACTGAGTATGCCTTGCCAACAGCAAACGCGCTTAGAAACATCCAATTGGCGGAGACGGATATATATCTCCCACAAGTACACAGGACATGTACAGAAGTGTACGGTTAAAATACGTTTTGTTATTGTGAACATATGGGTTCACGTACATCCACATACACACACACACACCCCCACACACACACACACACACACTCACACACACACACATACATACACACACACACACACACACACACACACACACACACACACACACACACACACCACACACACACAGAGAGAGAGAGAGAGACACACACACACACACACCACACACACACACACACACACACACACACACACACCACACACACACACACACACACACACACACACACACACACACACACACACACACACACACACACACACACACACACACACACACACACACACACACACACACACACACACACACACACACACACACACACACACACACACACACACACACACACACACACACACACACACACACACACACACACACACACACACACACACACACACTAGCACTGAACATGTTGTGAGGTGTAAAGAATGCTTGGATAGCGATGAGACAAGTAGATCTTTGTTACCTGTCTATACATAACAGCAGGTCTTCAAGATGGCCAATATTGTTGATGGTATATTTAGCCGTTGCATAATACGCCACCGTACCCATCAAATGGACTCACGTGGTGGAAAGTCAATAGGATTTATGACTGAGTCAATTAATACACAACTGACGCACCATGTCAATTGATTGCATGATATTCATCATCTATCGGTCATCCGTTGTGGGTTGTGTAGCGTAAACATGTAGTTATGTAGTCAATAAACCACATTTGAACTATTGCGCCCTCGTCTGCACGTCTTGTTTACGTGTGAGGCGATCGTCTGGTTCGTCAACTTCACAGACCCACTATTGTCTGGAAAATACATTGACATTTGGTAAGTCTCCTTTCGTCCATCACTGTGCTGTGTCGAACGACATTGACGCTGTCTTTTGCGCAGCTGTGCGAAGGCAGATTGTGGACATCCTACGACAAGTGTCTTTGTGTTTCATCTATCACCATCACGGGGCCTGTTGTGTTTCTGGCTCACGCAAGAACAGCTCACTTCTGGCAGTCGTCTCAATAGAATCGTTTGCAGGCGACGTCGTTGTATTAACCACGGACCTGGAGCGCATACAAAAACTGCAATTTCCAGGCCAGCTTCGGCGCAGGCTATTTTCATCCAGACGCGAAACTGAACAAAAACACAATGATGTGCGGATATTTGCAGTTGCTCGGCGTACGGCAACGTTCTGTTATCGAACTCGCCACGGCCACCGCTGCTGTTGCGTCAGGGCTGAACCTTTGACAGAAATATTAATCTTCGGTCTTCCTGGTGTTGCTTGGCCTTGTGTGACGTTGTCACGTACATCAACACCATGTTTTATAGACGCTGTGCGTGCCTCAGTAACACCTTACTAGCTAGATGCATTAGAACGTATTCGGACTCACGTGACATGCAACATTATGTTAGAGATTAATTTACGTTTTGAATTTTTCATCGGTCAGAATAATTTATTACGGTCAGCAAAGTGTCATAATGATAGGCTCACAGGCCATTCATAAGAGGTTCACTGTGAAAAAAATTGGAACGTTTAATATTTTTAAATCGTAACTTTATTAAAATTCAAATAGCGGGTCTTTGAGGTTCGAATAACGCATGCCTCCCGTACACACCATGCGGGTGTTGGTGTGAATGAATAGGGCTGTCAGGAAATTGCGTGTAGAGTGTATTGAGTGCCAAAGAGGTGGAATGTTCTGTTTTACCTTATCGTTACTTTTAGTAGAAACATAACGTGCACAAGCTTCATCCGGCCACTGGGATTCAGAGCCAGCCGCGTCCGCAAATTCACTCATATAGTGGTAGTTGGCCGTCTGCGTTTGCAAGTATTGTTTCGTTTTCCATTATACCTTGTATAGAACAGAATAATTATATGTTCGAGTTTCCTCCGCTGTTTGAGACCACTGCGAGATGGTGCTCCCATTTGTCCTGGCAGCAGCCTGTGATTAACCTTCAGCAGAACGTTGTAGAAAGACCACCAAATCACCATTTCGTACAACTACCTAGTCGTCATCTAGTGGGAGATGTCTGAAGACTTTGCCGACAGCGACCGAGATGTTACAGGAAAAAGGTCAACGTATGGGCGAAATTAGCGGAATCGATTGTACATCTCCCTAGAATCTAACCAACTCCACCGGTCGTTACTTCACCACGAGTGAGACAAGTGCAGATACCAGCGCCCCAGACAAAATGTAAAACCAGCGTCTTCAGAGAGTTGTAAAACTGGGATATTGCAGGCTGAGCTACCTTCCCCGGTTCGCAAGGCGATTTGTCAGTGTTGAGGCTGATGTAACCAGCAGCTCCCCCTAGCGTGCGAGGATAACGACATCCGTAACCATTATGAAACAATAAGCCTGTGGTGTTCGATATTAATACGGCTTCTAGAGCCGCGACTTGGCGGACATTTTCGTGAAAACAATGCGTTCAGATTGTGTTAACATTGTATTGACACATATAGGTGCATAGGAATGCAATTTCGCGATGTACATGTTCATATCAGTAATTACTAAAGACAATGAAAATTGTTACAGCAATATCTAAACATATGCAAACTAATATATGATTTTTCCTGTTTACGCCATTCCAGTGTTCGTGCGTGTCGCTAGTCGGCGTTGTTTAGCCACCCCAGGGATTGGAACAATACATGTTTTGTCACCGATCCATGCACAAATCTTAAATGCCAGCATCATCGTATAGCTGGAAACGGAGCCTGTTTGAAACAGAACGGCGAGGCACTTCCCTGTCTCCTTCCATCGATTTCAACCAGTCTTCCACTGGCGTCATCAGGATTCCTCGTGGGAATGGGCACGTTGTAGATATAATTGGTGCGTTTATTGTTTCACGGAGTCACGTAGCGCCATATTAGGCACCCGTAGTTGGCGCGGCCTCTCAGTCGCATTGAAAGGATTCTTTTTGTCGCCATTCAGTGGTACTCAATTAATACGTTTGAACTACAATTGTGGTCCTATTGCGCCACTACCCGGTCACGTGACGTGTCGATGAAGGTGTCTTTATACATTCTATTGCGTGTTCTGAGTGTGATATACACGTGACACAGGTTGACATATTGTGTCTATCCGAGTCACTGTGTGTGACAGACGTCTGGATGTATGACACACGTCAGTCTGTGTGACAGACGTCTGGATGTATGACAGACGTCAATCTGTGTGACAGATGTCAATATGTGTGACATATGTCAGTCTATGTGACAGACGTCAATCACGTGTCTGGGTAAATAGTATTTTCCCGATTCAAAGTCTTGTAATTAACAATTATGCCATTTAGAAACAAAACTAAAAAATATGTACGAACTTCCAAGTTATAACAGGTATTCTTTTTATTAACGAAATTTTTATGAAACGTGAAGAGAAAAGAGTCGGAACGATGGAGTACTTCTAAGACAGGTTCATCTGTACGCTGCCGTCCGTCGGGAGTTTGCTCTCGTAGGGCCGCGCAGCAGCCTCCGCTATCGGCCATGCATAGTTTGTGCTGGAGGTCGAGGCAGACAAGCCACCAAAGTTCATCGGCAACCGACAATGTATAATGCATTAGCAACTACGTCCGTGGGTAATGGAGAATGTGTCGGTTGTGTGGTCTCTCCTCCTTTCACGTAATGCGTTTTCCGGGTATAGGTTAACTACAATGTCGGCATCTGTCTGTAGTCCGTACGGAAAAAGACGGTTTAGATAATGGCACTGATCAGAGGGTCGGCCTGTGATTATATCAGCGACTGGCGTGATGGTGGGTCGTGGCGGTAACCGAGGGAATACGTTAACTATTCATCAAGACAGACGCGTCTTCTTGCGAATGTGCCACTTATACCAGCATTACCGCATGAGTTGCGTGTCCACGTCTTGTCGGATGTGAATCTTTCTCCCTCACACGCTATTCCAAATTAGTCTCATTATGCGCGTGCGTAGGGTTCTGCTACGTCAAGCACAGCCCGCCGATAATCCGTCACATAATCGATGATATTTTGGCGGTATCCACAACAAAATCTTGGCGATTCCGGTGCAAGAAAGCGCATCATTAAGTTGACATCTTTTGTCTGCATATTGCGTGCAATAATCACGTATCGCGCACGACACCAACGCGTGTGTAACACAATATCAAAGCACTTCGGTCTGGTTTAGTATCTTGTGACTTTAGCGCGAACCGTAACAACAACTGACCATGTGCATACAACATGTAGGTGGTGGCATTGTGGTTACAACATTGGGTTCTCGTCTCAGCTCACGGGCTCGAATCGTATTGTTGTCGTTTCGAAATTTGAAAACAATTGTTAGATCTACATTCAGCTATATGGCCGTTGTACAATAATGGCAAATCGTGTGTGACGGCAGCTATATTTGCAGCGGGGCAAACAGTTTCTAGGAAAGTCGAGGTGGTGTTGAAATGATCAGGTCTGTCAAAAAGCTTGGAGCAGTTTAAAAACTGGTCATCGCGATGCACGAGAACATACTTCCATTGCGTACTCACGCTCATATGTAAGACACAGTTGCTCCTGTCACTCGTTCCAAATCGTAGTTCATTCCGAATTCGTGCGATGAAATATGGGATGAAACTGTATTAAGAAGTTGGAGACCAAAGGCAGTTTATTAAATTCACAATAAACGCTGTGAATATCATAAGTCGAACAGCACCAGCCTGAATGTAGAAATAGGCATGCAGGAGACCAGCGTTGCGGGTATGGTTGCGTTATGTGGGACTTCGGACTCTCATGTGAAAGATACGTGATATAGATTAATAATTGACACTCCATGCAGGTTGCGAGTGACGGACAGACGACATCGGTATAACGACACGCCACAAACAGTGGTTGCTACGCCGACGACATTGTAGAGGCGAGAGGCCCATTCATCGGCCTGTCCGGCCGATGAATGCGCCTTTCGCCGCTAACAATGTCGTCGGCGTAGCAACGACTGTTTGTGACGCGCTAAAAAATCGATGCTCTTAAATGTATCGATGAAACACTGTGTGACCGGCCCCAGTCTCGTCCCCTCGACGTCTCGCTGACACCGACTCACAACGATTGTCGTCGAGGTGCAGACATGATTGGACATCAAGAGAAACTCGATTGCCCGCTAGAGCAAAGGAGAAATGCGTTTAAGCTAATATGATAGGTATAACCTTTAGACATATAGACAGACGACAAATAGCCGTGACATAATAGTCGCTGGAGCGAGACAAGAATATCTAACGTGGGTGGGAAACGTCGGGGTCAGACCACAATTACACTTTCTGCGAGTGGATTTTATTTAGTTACTTATGCAATGTGATAGTGTTGTGATCAGTGTAGACGGCATTTATAGACATTGGAGAGTGTCATTTAATTGAAACACGCATACCCGCATGATTTATTTTGCCAAACTTGAGAAAGAAACGGGTTTGCATTGCATACTTGTGTCTGTAGTTCGTTGCTACTGATCGGTTGACATAAAATAAAAACATTAATATAAAGAACAGGGTCTGGTTTGTGTAAAATCTCGTTTTTACACTTCGTATATAACGTAAGTAATATTAATGTATTCGGTACGTCTACGTCAAACAAAATTGGCGCGAAACATCCGTTAAGCTTTGCCTCGGCCAAAATATTGATAACGGTAAAATATGTGAATTATGTTACTATTGCCACATGGTATCTCTTAGAGCAAACATTACAACATCCATTTGACACTTTAACAAGTTTACCTTAGTTTCTGTCATAAAAATACTCTTCTGAGACTGAGATATCAACAATATATACGTCGAAAAGCACGCGTTCGTGCAGCCATTTTGTTGGCCGCTTGGCGGAGTTTGCTAAACAACCTGGATACGTCATCAGTTGTGTGAGATGTGTGTTTATTACTCATTCTCCACCACAGTCTACACACATCTGGTCGCGGTCTGAGCAACCTTTTGTCAGGAAAAAGTGGAACGCGTAATAAGATTACACAACTAGGCACTCAACGAGCGGTGCGCATATACAGTTTACTGATCTGTTTATCGTCGTTACAAACGATCGCTGGGAAGTGCCGCCGGCCAACACAACGCATCCACACAGAGATTACGTCGACGCATCTAACGGTTACATGCATTTGTGTCGTAAGCTAATAATACTATAATCCTTTTCTTTTGATACTCGTAGATATCTCCATAACTACGTCGTTAATTCAGCTAAAGTCTCATTCTACTATTTAAGCGATATTGACATCAACCGTAAACACAGCATTGTTTCAAAAGGACGTTGCGTGGTGATCACCGGAAATGAACTCCGTCAATCGATAAATCCGTATGTGTCCCATTGACATCTCCTTGAGCCCAGCGTGTGAAACTACTGTGTGTTTACGCGAGTCGCTCGCCACAGCAGTAGCTATAGTTCGAACGGAGAGGCGTCAATTGATATCACACAGGTGTCATGCGCAATCAATTGATACGGACGGGATTTCGAGCGGTGGTAAATACCGTGGTTTACCAGTGGCTACGTGACACAATATTACGTGACGTAGCGATTGTGGAGTACGCACAGGAGAGACGTGAATACATTTAACAGTCCGGACTGTGTCGCATGCACTTTGGGATTATGTGTACCTTTTACAATACAGTGACTTGATTAATGTGATGGCCGTGTCCCCTGTGTGCCCACTGTGGCCCCGGGATGGTGCAGTGCCAGGACTCGACGCCATGGTATGGTGTAGTAGACCCCGTGTTTTAACAAACATAATATTAATTGTTAAAAGCTGTATTCACCATTTTCATTATGCAATGCACATTTCATGTCAAATAGGAATGTATTCTGGCGTGGTTTGACTCACGTAGTGCCTATATAAAATAAAATGGAATACAAATACATATATAATATTTATATAACGTTCTTTAAAATGGAATAAATATCAATTATTTTATTTGGATGTAATAAATAAATAAATACTATATCTAAGATGTCCTTAAATGAAAAATTATGTATTTAAACATAATTGTGTTAAGCTAATAAATAAATACAATATATTTAAAATGTTCTTTAAAATGAAAAAAATATTTTTAAAAATTATATTAAAAAAATTAAAATAAATATTATATATATATATATATATATATATATATATATATATATATATATATATATATATATATATAATATTTATTTTAATTGTTCATGTTAATTAAATTTTTTCAATAACATTTTAAATATATTGTATTTATTTATTAGCTTAACACAATTATGTTTAAATACATAATTTTTCATTTAAGGACTTTCTTAGAATAGTATTTATTTATTTATTACATCCAAATAAAATATTGGTATATTACTGCTATTTTAAATGACATATATATATATATATATATATATATATATATATATATATATATATATATATATATATATATATATATATATATATAATGTCATTTAAAATAAAAATATATATTTAAAATTGTTATGTTAAGCTAAACTTTCTCAATAACAGATTTCGTATGCAACACTATCGGTCCACGATTCGAGACCAGGTGCATGTTAATCTACGTCTGTAAACACTCTACTACAATTGATACCGCCCAAAACAAATGCGTTATGATACGACGCACTAGGAGCGCATTGCGTGTGGACACATGAACACGTATGCTTAGTTGTTGCACCTAACGTAAATCTACGTGGCCGGGGTTGACCGCGCCTTGGCACCGGCCTTTGTACAAGATGACAATGGAACAGTTGCGACCTGTGGTCATTTGTGTGACATCGAGCTGTGTGCGTTCATACCTATCCGCCTGGAGTACTCTCCACTCTACGGTTGCATAGCTGCTAGTTGGTAGTGCGCTTGCACGGCAGTAAGTCTAGATAGATGTACCATGCACGCACGCTTCCACCCCTGTGAGATGGCTTTGTTGTATTGGCTATGCACTTGCATATCAAATGTAACTGATCATGTGTTGCGTAATACACGTTTGTTGCATAAGCCGCCAAAGCGACCGTGAATCGTATCAACTGCGGCGATCTCGAAACCAAAATCCAGTCATTCCGCTTCCTATTATTTCAAAGCGTATACTCACGCATAGCTGTGCATCTGGGAGCACAGCTGCGTGGAATAATACATAAACTCATCGGCGTTATCGTGTCATGTAGTGCCGCGAGATTACTGACCCTCTATTGGGGTTGCGTTGTCCGCGGCGAATCGTTTATTCCGAGATTACGGTGTTGTGCACCCGGCGCACGATCAGTGGCTGCGTGGTCCCGCCTCAACCTCGCGGCAATCACCGCGTCACTCGTGAGTCGAAACGACTCGTTCGCGTTGGCAGCTGCGTCGAGCGATGGCGAGACGATAGTGTCGCTTTAGGCTGGCGGCCTGACGTGGCATTTAGCCGAGACAGACTTCGGGAAACCGCATGTCGCGACCGGTGATTTGCCTAAAATTCCGACAGATCCGCTGGCAATAAAAGCCACGACATGAGCATTGGTTATCATCGCATCCGGCTGCAGTGTAGTAGGCACTGAGGCAGTCTCGTCGCACGAATGGGTTCATCGTTGAAATTAACTGTCACGTGAGAGAAATTATTACGCGTCTTGAAGCAGCGTCATTTAACCAACATTTCAGACACGTTCGAAATCACTGCAAAGGAAGTCGGAAGCAAGAATGAAGGTGAACACAGTTACAAGCACATCTTGTGTTAATTCGAGCCTCTAGACTTTAACTTCGGGGCTGTTCTCGAACTGTGCAAGTGTTGCTTTCTTCGTTTCTTTCTTCTTAATTGTCGATGTCTTTAATGAGTGTGCAGCGTTATTATCCATTGTCTTCAGTTTCTCCTGTTTTATTTTCATCTCTGTCGTCCATTTGTCAATTTCTTTGTCTATGTCTGTATCACTGTTATTGTAAATATCAATGTAAATATATCCATGTCCATTTGTCCATGCATCCATGTGTCCACGTGTTCATGTCTATGTATATGTCTATCTCTCTCTCTCCCTCCCTATCTATCTCCTCTCTCTTTCGCTCTCTCTCTCTCTCTCTCTCTCTCTCTCTCTCTCTCTCTCTCTCTCCCCCCTCTCTCTCCTCTCATTCTGTCTCACTCTCCAACTCCCCTCTTTCTCTATCACTTCTGTTTTCTCGCTCTCCCAGTTAAATATCAAAACTAATTTCCCACCATGTTCTCGTATCGTATTTGCAGTAAAAGCAGGCTCTAGTAAACACCCGTTGAAAATGCTTGATCTAATTTGCATGAGGTGATATGACATACGCACGCACGCACGCACGCACGCACGCACGCACGCACGCACGCACGCACGCACGCACGCACACACACACACACACACACACACACACACACACACACACACACACACACACACACACACACACACACACACCCCACACACACACACACACACACACATGCACGAGCTAAAATACAATCACAAACATAAACACACTACACCTTCTAAATGATTTTTCTTTTTATAATTTAAAAAAAGACCCATGGTGTATACACGCGCGTGTCTCTTTCTTAGCCCGTTTTCCTAATCGTTCTGGAACTTCAAAAGGTACGAATGGCGTAACGCAATTATTTACCGTCGTATAATTCCAATAGTTCTGTCACAGGAAAACCCGCCGAACTACGCTTACGATGTAGTGTGAATGGTGTTAATTAATTAGATTGCGATCTTAATTGCATCACTCGTATAGTATCTTAGCAGTTCATAGAGTCGCCCACGAATTTCGACGACGAATTGCATTATAACGAAATACACTGCACGCGACATTAATGAAGTTGTCATTTCGTGTCGTGCTATTGAACTGGCACGACAACATAGGCGCCACACATTTCTCCTCAATCTTGGCGCCCTGCGCCCACGCTAATGAAGACTTACACGTCAGTGAAGACTCGTACACGAACCAGCGATGCCCGAAGTGACCCGTCTAAGCCGGGCAAATCTCTTTACAAAATCCATCACTTAGCTAGATTAGAATAAGCGCTGGCTGAATTCAATCCTCGCCTCAACACTGGAGGCACTGTCTTCAAGTCGCCAACATGGCCCAACATACACTAATTCGATTGCAGTCCATGTTAATGACGGTACCAAAGGGTACTTGTAGTAGTTAGGAGCTGTGTGTGAACCATAAACACTTTGCCATTACGAACAGCGACAGACAACTAACAACATAAGCCACGGCACACTTGCGTAATTCGCGGCACTGACTGTGACGTGACGAACGAATCGGCCACCGCCGGAACATAAAAAATATTTTAAACGCACGAACTGCTCTTTGGTTTACTGGTGAACTACGACCGTCATTAAGCAGTAAAATATCCTAGGAGGAATCCAATGCAAATCTGGCGCGTTGCTACGCTATGTTATAGTAATAACAGGTCTGGCTGCTGAGCTCAGTCATCGCGTCATTATGTTGACAAGCAAAATGCTTCCACTGTTACACTGTTGCTATTCGGCTATTTCGCCGGGGTTATCTTTTGCATTAATATGATGACACGGAATACTTTGTTATAACATTAATGCGTTACTAATTAAATATGATTGTACATATTTAAATACAAGATTAAATGGTGAAAATATGTTTTCAGCCACCGTTAAAATAAACACAGAAGAAGTATTTAATATATGTCGTTTACAGACGATATAATTTATAGACGATTTATAGACGTTCAAAGAAAAAATAGATAAGGCGATTCACGGAAAATATATGCATATGTAGAATAACAAAAATTATTGTCATACTTGTCGAAATATTTTAATATATTGTCCGGTATGTTTATGAAGATACATATTTCCTGTCATCATCACAGCTGTCGCGCATGCGTCTCCAAGTCGGGCATGCGCGTCGACACTGGCAGTGTAGTTTGGGAAACATTGACATTCGTTTATTTGGCAGTCATGTCTTCCCACGAGAGCCGCCCGGCAGCCACTGTTTACCATCTGTTCTGTGTCTTGAAGGAAATGATGACAAATGTTAGCAAGTAATCCCAAACGCTGGTCCTGAAAATAGAGACATTTAAGGATCAGCTAGACATAGAATAGGAAAGTTGCAAGCTGCGAAAACCTAGTGTTTGTCACGTGGCCATCTTAGTAAGGCTGTTGTGACACGACCCAAGAACGACAAACGTCACAGAGCGTATGACTCGTTTATGGTGCGATGAACCTAACATTTGACATCCGGAGTAACAGACAGGGAGGAGCCGAACCTGCACTCTGCCAGGGGTACAGGAGCTCTTTGGCAATAACACGTCGCCGGCATTATGCACCAACACACGAATTACACGAATTAAATATGCGGCAATTAAGTAAAAGAACCGATGTTTTTATTTCCCCACCTAAAGCAAAACTGTTGCCGCGTTAGAGAATGTCTTTACTATGTCTACTGCGCACAAATTTCGTACGTCGGCTTAAGCTGAATAACATAATATTCACAAGAAGTAGTTCACTTGGGTGTAATCTTCGCAAATCTCCCTAAGTTAAGTAATATAGACACGTAAGAAATACCATTGATGCCAACCTACTATTTGATGTATTTGTTACGGGCGTATTAGGGCGGACACGTGAACAGTATTTGTTCGCGTGCATTACTATGTAAATAGCCTTACCACGTGTAATTACACCTTTGATGTAGTCAACGGTACAGGAAGGTGCGGTGTTAATCCCTCGTTATAATTATGTGTGAGTTGTTATATCCTTAAAGATGATCACCAAATAAATGTGTGAATATAATTATATATAATAAATATTACTATTTAGTATGAGGAATACTATTGCATGTACAGATGGGCAAAGGAGAGAGAGGGAGAGAGAGAGAGAGTTTTTTTTTCTTTCGTATAGCCATATTTTTGTACCGATGACACGTCGACTATTTCCTATACGTCACCTCCGGTTATCGCCTTCTCGGTTATCGCCTTCTTAGTAACTCGTGCTAGGTCGTTTGCACATTGACATTTCGGACTAGCGGAAGTTCCTCCATTCACGCTGCCGCTAATTGCGCTTGATGACCAGTAACGAAAGGCTACTAATTAAGTACTAACGCAGTGTCTGCCTGTTTCAGGTGTCACGCCGTGAGTGTGTTGCCGTCCACATAACATGTCGGCAGTCGTCAGCGTCCAGACATTGTCCTTGCCCCATCGCCCGCAGGCACGCGGGCCACCGCACAACAACCGCAATGGCATAGGCCTCCTGCCGACGTCCATCGCGAGCATGTTCCGGCGGGGACGGAGCCAGTCCGTTGGTCGCTCATCGGAGTCGACGGACGAACCGAAGCCGCAGGTGAAGAACATCTACCGCCAGCCGCCCTGCTCGCGCTCGGCGACAAAGGCCGGCCACCTCGGGGGCCACGCCGTCACGGCCAAGTACCGACGAGACCGCTTTATCGCGCAGTCGGCTCGCTGGCACAGCGACCCGCTCAGCTTCGCCGGACTGTCCCTGGGGGAGGCGACCGTCGGATTCGACCCGACCCACACCCCCGACGTGCGTCGTCGGTCACAATCCGTCACAGCCATCCCCTACTCGTCCATCCTGAAGAAGACGAACAGCGAAGACCGCGACAGGCCGCCCGTCGGCGTCTTCCGGCGGCGGCTGACGAGTCTGCGCAAACAGACGACGTTCCAGGAGCACGTGTCCGTGTACTACTACGACCACAAGGAGCGGCCGATGTCGGCGTGTGCGCGCGACTCGGAACGACTGAAGGACGAAGAGTGCGAGAGGACGACGATCGCCATGGCGGCTGTTGAGACATTCACGTGGTCTGAAGCGAAGCCACGCTCGCCCGCTCCTGGCGGAAGTACAGACACGTCACTGGCAAAAACATTCGGCGACAAACCAAAACGCGACCCGGATGTTGCGAGCGACATTCCGGACGAGTACAAGACTGACGAGGACGATCCCGAGCGGACGATATTCGAGGTGACTAACACGGAGCTGGTGCGCGAAACGGACGCTAGTGGCGCCTTCGCCGGTCACGTGCTGTATCTGGCCATCGGCGTGCACGAGGAGTGCGTGCGCGCACGCACGACTGTCAAGGTGATGAGCGGGGGATATGCCCTCATCGTCATCGCCTACCGCAACGAGCTGGTGTCGGGCGCGGGACGCGAGAAATCACACTTGCATCAGTACGCCAAGAGGATAGCACTTCCGGTCGCTATCGACCCGTATGCCGTGAAGGCGTGTGTACACAAGGACGGACACCTGACGGTGGAAGCGAGAGTCACAAATGTTGGCTCGTGCGCAGAAACCACTGCGCAGAAGTCAGTCGCGTGACGCGCAAAACTCGCTGCGTGCGCCGCAGTCACACCGGAACTTGTGATGTCACGAGGCCGGCGGAGCGAAAGTTCGTTGTGTGTTGTAAATACGTATTTATTGATCAATAATGATGTAAATTTTCAGGAATTGGTGCCGACGTTGCATGCTAGTAGAGTTATGGGGTTACAACAATGCGAAGCAGTAGCACACACAGTATTATTATCGATATCGTATTGTCTTTTTAAGTAGTCACGCTGTAATGACAACATATTGTTTTCTGAAATAGCTCTTTCCGATCTCAGGACTGTGAGGAAACATTATGTACCACATTGTTTACGTTTGATTCAGAGAACAGCACGCATATCGACCTTGAAACAACATATAATTTCATATCGATATTTATTTATTACATTTTAATTAAACATGTTTCATTGTTTTATTAATTATATTCGCCCACGATTGTATAGCTGGAGACGAAATGTGTGTTTTACGGTGCCAAAATATAGTAGAATTACAATGCAAAATAATCTCTTTGACTTATTATTTCTTACTATTTCTAAATCTTCGAGTTAATGGAGTGGATGAATTAAAAAAAATAACAGTTCGTACGGGATATAGCGCTACGATCACACGTTCTCAACAGACAACCAGGTTTACCAACACCAATATAATGAAATGTCTATAAATCCCGTAGGGATGCATTTGCATCAATCAACGACAAATATACATTGGGTCGTAGTTAAATAAGAGACTGCACAACGACAGCCACAAAGATGTGCTGTGACGTAGCCAAGGTGCACAACGACAGCCACACATATGTGCTGTGACGTAGCTAAGGTGCACAACGATAGCCACAAAGATGTGATGTGACGTAGCCAAGGTGCACAACGACAGCCACAAAGATGTGCTGTGACGTAGCCAAGGTGCACAACGACAGCCACAAAGATGTGCTGTGACGTAGCCAAGGTGCACAACGACAGCCACAAAGATGTGCTGTGACGTAGCTAAGGTGCACAACGACAGCCACAAAGATGTGCTGTGACGTAGCCAAGGTGCACAACGACAGCCACAAAGATGTGCTGTGACGTAGCTAAGGTGCACAACGACAGCCACAAAGATGTGCTGTGACGTAGCTAAGGTGCACAACGACAGCCACAAAGATGTGCTGTGACGTAGCTAAGGTGCACGACGACAGCCACAAAGATGTGCTGTGACGTAGCTAAGGTGCACAACGACAGCCACAAAGATGTGCTGTGACGTAGCCAAGGTGCACGACGACAGCCACAAAGATGTGCTGTGACGTAGCCAAGGTGCACGACTCTCTAAGCAACTGGAGACGACGCGACTTCCAGCGAAGTACCTGGGGACAACTCAAACTATCACATCTTTCTTGATAATTAATCAACCCGTCTTTGCTATGTCAATAAAGTGTAGTATTATGATCACTTATTGATTGTCACAATCAACAATAAACGATAACGCCAGTAAAGTTCCGGATAACACTCAATATAATTAATTATCTAATGAACTAGCGCGAAGAACAATTTATATACATATATACCATCATATACACATACATGCCGAGAGATACACATGCAGACATTCAATACAGTCACCCACGCTAGTGTGATTGCAGTAATGACTATGCGAGATAGTAACGTACATAGATAGAGAGACATGTATTGGTGACGTCGTTGCAGCTGTGACCACAGGTTGTGACAAGAACAAGCAAGAGTGCCACAGTTGGATGCGAAGTATATACTCAACTAACACGTATCATGAGTATGTAATTCGCAGCATATTGACGTCATAATGACGTGTTTTGCCGTAATAAAATGGCGTGATTGATAAACATAGCAACGCGTCGCCCCGTATGCAATAATACTACAATCTACTCTTCGACTGTCCGACGAAACGGCCGACTGATCCCAGTGGTGAGAATATCTTCAACGATTTAAGCAATGCCAGACCAGCGGTTGTCTGAAAGTCTCTGCCATATTTAATGACGTCAACGACCGGTGATTTCTTGAAAACTAGGTACGTCCGTCACATCTGAGGAACATTCGAACTTCAGCACACAAAACAGTCATTCACGGAGTTACTGGAGGGGTTTAGTGTTGTGTGCAACAAGGTAGGTATTTGAATGTGCGTCGAAGAAAAAATACAAAAAGAATAGTGCAAATTAAACTTTGTGCAGTTTACAAAAACAGTCCATGTAAAACGATGCATTTTTATAAGTTGGGCCGGAACAGTAAGGTGAACGTTGGGTCTGTCGCTGGTGCAGAGTGGATACTATTGTTCGATGGGGAGTAGACGCCAAGCTCTTATTGAGGAACACCAGGAGGCAGCACTAACGTAACACCACATACAGATGTTCTCTGTGAAATAGAGTAAATTTTAATAATTCAAGCTATTTCACAGCACTGCTTTTAAGGAATATATTCCACAAATGCACCAAGATTCGACCGGGCTACTTGATTTTAGTAAGTAAACGGACCATTTTGAGATTTTACCAATTTTATGCAACTGTGTGCACCTGTGTTAATCTACAAGCCTTGGTCGATTCAGTCATGCGAGACCTCAACAACAACCAATTGCTTAACTGCACGTCATGGCTGAATGGTTTCTACTACAGTCAAGTCTTTAGCCGCACATCATGGCTGACTGGATATTGCCACGCCAATGAACACTGGGTATTCATTGCCTTGATTGTTTGACACACCCTTGTGCTTCACCAACCGATAACACTGAACTAATCATGACGTCAAGACGAGCAGTGCTGTCACTTTTCTTGCTACTTCTGTACTGCATAATGAAATTCAATGCTTCCCACCCAGACTTATCGCTTACAAGGACATTCTACGAGGCTATGATGCCAAACACAACATGCCGTACACACTCAGTCTCTCTCTATCTTGAAGCCAGCAGTGACATTGTTTTATCAATGATCCCACATTTGATATTCTCAACCACAAAGCAAAGCGTTCTGTGTGCAAACTCTGCAGACTTTCCAGCAACAAAGAAAACTCATACTACAACATTTCGCCATTGACTACAATTGTTTTATTGCTCATGAAAAGCGGCGACGTGGCGAAAGAGGACATACAACCAAAAACATCCATGTTGCCATTGTGGCAAGGGTGTCACTGGTCGCAGTAGAGCCATCTCATGTGACTCCTGCGACCAGTGGACACACAACAAATGTGCTGGAGTGTTATCAAACGACGCATACGACGAACTCTGCAGCAGCGGTGGCGAATTTACACATCTGTGCAATCAATGTACACTGCACGCACTCCCGTTTGCTGATGACAGCGATCACCCAGCTATCATCACGCAAGGCAACGATCTTCTGTCCGAAATCGTAGAAGACGCCGCCGACCAGGCAACAACTGAAAGACCCCTTGATTTTGAATGTTTACATTCAAAGGGTCTAACTTCATTCATTTGAACACGCGCAGTCTTCTCCCGAAACTTGACGAGTTACGAATACTTGCGGCAAACACCAAACTGGCAGTGATTGGCATCACCGAGTCTTGGTTAGACGCATCGGTCACGGACTCGGAAATTAACATTACTGATTATTCTATTCTCCGGCGCGACAGAAATCGCGAGGGCGGTAGTGTTTGTATTTACATAAGAAATGACTTTATTTTTAAACTGAGAGACGATATATGTACAACTGTAGAAACTGTGTGGGCGGAATTGTATCTACCCAAGACTAGACCTATTTTAATTGGTGTATGCTACCGTCCGCCCAAGCATACTGACTTTTTTAACGTACTTGAACGGTGTTGCTTGGATTGTAATTGCTTCACCAACAAAGAAGTTATTATGATGGGTGACTTTAATGTTGACTATTCTCAACTGCATTCTCACACTAATCCATTGCATGTATCACTGAAGCATTATATGTCTATGTTTGGTATGACCCAGATTATTAACACATCTACAAGGATTACTAGCACAACATCCACAATCTTAGATCTTATCCTTATCTCAGACCCTGCTAAAATATCACAATGTGGTGTATTAGACATTGGCTTAAGCGATCACCAAATAATATATTGTACACGTAAATGCAAGAAAATCCTCATAAATCGTCATAACGGTGTAACATTAAGATCGCTAAAAAATTACAGTAAGGAAATATTTGAAGAAAAACTGCACGAGGTAGATTGGCAGGTTGTCCTAGATTCAAACTCTGTACACGAGGCTTTTTATCTTTTTAAATCTAAGCTGATGGCCGTTATTGACATCGCTCCCTTGAAATATGTCCGTATTAAACAACGTACCGCCCCTTGGATGACGGGTGAGATACTGCACCTGATCCATGAAAGAGATCGGGCTTTTACCAAATTAAAAAAGACCAAAGACA
>JAODUO010000270.1:457500-480000 GCA_025642075.2 Ridgeia piscesae
AGTGAAGCGATGTGGGTGTGCCCAGGCAGTTCACAACACAGATGACAACACCGCAGTGAAGCGATGTGGGTGAGCCCAGGCAGTTCACAACACAGATGACACCACCGCAGTGAAGCGATGTGGGTGTGCCCAGGCAGTTCACAACACAGATGACAACACCGCAGTGAAGCGATGTGGGTGAGCCCAGTCAGTTCACAACACAGATGACAACACCGCAGTGAAGCGATGTGGGTGAGCCCAGTCAGTTCACAACACAGATGACAACACCGCAGTGAAGCGATGTGGGTGTGCCCAGTCAGTTCACAACACAGATGACACCACCGCAGTGAAGCGATGTGGGTGAGCTCAGTCAGTTCACAACACAGATGACACCACCGCAGTGAAGCGATGTGGGTGAGCCCAGTCAGTTCACAACACAGATGACAACACCGCAGTGAAGCGATGTGGGTGAGCCCAGTCAGTTCACAACACAGATGACAACACCGCAGTGAAGCGATGTGGGTGTGCCCAGTCAGTTCACAACACAGATGACCCCACCGCAGTGAAGCGATGTGGGTGTGCCCAGTCAGTTCACAACACAGATGACACCACCGCAGTGAAGCGATGTGGGTGTGCCCAGTCAGTTCACAACACAGATGACACCACCGCAGTGAAGCGATGTGGGTGAGCCCAGTCAGTTCACAACACAGATGACACCACCGCAGTGAAGCGATGTGGGTGAGCTCAGTCAGTTCACAACACAGATGACCCCACCGCAGTGAAGCGATGTGGGTGAGCCCAGTCAGTTCACAACACAGATGACAACACCGCAGTGAAGCGATGTGGGTGAGCCCAGTCAGTTCACAACACAGATGACCCCACCGCAGTGAGGCGATGTGGGTGTGCCCAGTCAGTTCACAACACAGATGACAACACCGCAGTGAGGCGATGTGGGTGAGCCCAGTCAGTTCACAACACAGATGACAACACCGCAGTGAAGCGATGTGGGTGAGCCCAGTCAGTTCACAACACAGATGACACCACCGCAGTGAAGCGATGTGGGTGAGCCCAGTCAGTTCACAACACAGATGACACCACCGCAGTGAAGCGATGTGGGTGTGCCCAGTCAGTTCACAACACAGATGACACCACCGCAGTGAAGCGATGTGGGTGTGCCCAGTCAGTTCACAACACAGATGACCCCACCGCAGTGAAGCGATGTGGGTGTGCCCAGTCAGTTCACAACACAGATGACACCACCGCAGTGAAGCGATGTGGGTGAGCTCAGTCAGTTCACAACACAGATGACAACACCGCAGTGAAGCGATGTGGGTGTGCCCAGTCAGTTCACAACACAGATGACCCCACCGCAGTGAAGCGATGTGGGTGAGCCCAGTCAGTTCACAACTCAGATGACACCACCGCAGTGAAGCGATGTGGGTGAGCCCAGTCAGTTCACAACACAGATGACAACACCGCAGTGAAGCGATGTGGGTGAGCTCAGTCAGTTCACAACACAGATGACACCACCGCAGTGAAGCGATGTGGGTGAGCCCAGTCAGTTCACAACACAGATGACCCCACCGCAGTGAAGCGATGTGGGTGAGCCCAGTCAGTTCACAACACAGATGACACCACCGCAGTGAAGCGATGTGGGTGAGCCCAGTCAGTTCACAACACAGATGACCCCACCGCAGTGAAGCGATGTGGGTGAGCCCAGTCAGTTCACAACACAGATGACAACACCGCAGTGAAGCGATGTGGGTGAGCCCAGTCAGTTCACAACACAGATGACACCACCGCAGTGAAGCGATGTGGGTGAGCTCAGTCAGTTCACAACACAGATGACACCACCGCAGTGAAGCGATGTGGGTGAGCCCAGTCAGTTCACAACACAGATGACAACACCGCAGTGAAGCAATGTGGGTGAGCTCAGTCAGTTCACAACACAGATGACACCACCGCAGTGAAGCGATGTGGGTGAGCCCAGTCAGTTCACAACACAGATGACAACACCGCAGTGAAGCGATGTGGGTGAGCTCAGTCAGTTCACAACACAGATGACACCACCGCAGTGAAGCGATGTGGGTGAGCCCAGTCAGTTCACAACACAGATGACAACACCGCAGTGAAGCGATGTGGGTGTGCCCAGTCAGTTCACAACACAGATGACAACACCGCAGTGAAGCGATGTGGGTGAGCTCAGTCAGTTCACAACACAGATGACACCACCGCAGTGAAGCGATGTGGGTGAGCCCAGTCAGTTCACAACACAGATGACCCCACCGCAGTGAAGCGATGTGGGTGAGCCCAGTCAGTTCACAACACAGATGACAACACCGCAGTGAAGCGATGTGGGTGAGCTCAGTCAGTTCACAACACAGATGACAACACCGCAGTGAAGCGATGTGGGTGAGCCCAGTCAGTTCACAACACAGATGACACCACCGCAGTGAAGCGATGTGGGTGAGCCCAGTCAGTTCACAACACAGATGACAACACCGCAGTGAAGCGATGTGGGTGTGCCCAGGCAGTTCACAACACAGATGACACCACCGCAGTGAAGCGATGTGGGTGTGCCCAGGCAGTTCACAACACAGATGACAACACCGCAGTGAAGCGATGTGGGTGTGCCCAGTCAGTTCACAACACAGATGACAACACCGCAGTGAAGCGATGTGGGTGAGCCCAGTCAGTTCACAACACAGATGACAACACCGCAGTGAAGCGATGTGGGTGAGCCCAGTCAGTTCACAACACAGATGACACCACCGCAGTGAAGCGATGTGGGTGAGCCCAGTCAGTTCACAACACAGATGACAACACCGCAGTGAAGCAATGTGGGTGAGCTCAGTCAGTTCACAACACAGATGACAACATCGCAGTGAAGCGATGTGGTTGAGCCCAGTCAGTTCACAACACAGATGACACCACCGCAGTGAAGCGATGTGGGTGAGCCCAGTCAGTTCACAACTCAGATGACAACACCGCAGTGAAGCAATGTGGGTGAGCTCAGTCAGTTCACAACACAGATGACAACACCGCAGTGAAGCAATGTGGGTGAGCTCAGTCAGTTCACAACTCAGATGACAACACCGCAGTGAAGCGATGTGGGTGAGCTCAGTCAGTTCACAACTCAGATGACAACACCGCAGTGAAGCGATGTGGGTGAGCTCAGTCAGTTCACAACTCAGATGACACCACCGCAGTGAAGCGATGTGGGTGAGCCCAGTCAGTTCACAACACAGATGACACCACCGCAGTGAAGCGATGTGGGTGTGCCCAGTCAGTTCACAACACAGATGACACCACCGCAGTGAAGCGATGTGGGTGAGCCAGTCAGTTCACAACACAGATGACACCACCGCAGTGAAGCGATGTGGGTGAGCCCAGTCAGTTCACAACACAGATGACACCACCGCAGTGAAGCGATGTGGGTGTGCCCAGTCAGTTCACAACACAGATGACACCACCGCAGTGAAGCGATGTGGGTGAGCCCAGTCAGTTCACAACACAGATGACACCACCGCAGTGAAGCGATGTGGGTGAGCCCAGTCAGTTCACAACACAGATGACACCACCGCAGTGAAGCGATGTGGGTGTGCCCAGTCAGTTCACAACACAGATGACACCACCGCAGTGAAGCGATGTGGGTGAGCCCAGTCAGTTCACAACACAGATGACACCACCGCAGTGAAGCGATGTGGGTGTGCCCAGTCAGTTCACAACACAGATGACACCACCGCAGTGAAGCGATGTGGGTGAGCCCAGTCAGTTCACAACACAGATGACACCACCGCAGTGAAGCGATGTGGGTGAGCCCAGTCAGTTCACAACACAGATGACACCACCGCAGTGAAGCGATGTGGGTGTGTCCAGTCAGTTCACAACACAGATGACACCACCGCAGTGAAGGGGATGTGGGTGAGCCCAGTCAGTTCACAACACAGATGACACCACCGCAGTGAAGCGATGTGGGTGAGCCCAGTCAGTTCACAACACAGATGACACCACCGCAGTGAAGCGATGTGGGTGTGTCCAGTCAGTTCACAACTCAGATGACACCACCGCAGTGAGGCGATGTGGGTGAGCCCAGTCAGTTCACAACACAGATGACACCACCGCAGTGAAGCGATGTGGGTGTGCCCAGTCAGTTCACAACACAGATGACAACACCGCAGTGAAGCGATGTGGGTGAGCTCCCGTCAGTTCACAACACAGATGACACCACCGCAGTGAAGCGATGTGGGTGAGCCCAGTCAGTTCACAACACAGATGACACCACCGCAGTGAAGCGATGTGGGTGAGCCCAGTCAGTTCACAACACAGATGACAACACCGCAGTGAAGCGATGTGGGTGAGCTCAGTCAGTTCACAACACAGATGACAACACCGCAGTGAAGCGATGTGGGTGAGCTCAGTCAGTTCACAACACAGATGACACCACCGCAGTGAAGCGATGTGGGTGAGCTCAGTCAGTTCACAACACAGATGACACCACCGCAGTGAAGCGATGTGGGTGAGCCAGTCAGTTCACAACACAGATGACACCACCGCAGTGAAGCGATGTGGGTGAGCCCAGTCAGTTCACAACACAGATGACACCACCGCAGTGAAGCGATGTGGGTGTGCCCAGTCAGTTCACAACACAGATGACACCACCGCAGTGAAGCGATGTGGGTGAGCCCAGTCAGTTCACAACACAGATGACAACACCGCAGTGAAGCGATGTGGGTGAGCCCAGTCAGTTCACAACACAGATGACACCACCGCAGTGAAGCGATGTGGGTGTGCCCAGTCAGTTCACAACACAGATGACACCACCGCAGTGAAGCGATGTGGGTGAGCCCAGTCAGTTCACAACACAGATGACAACACCGCAGTGAAGCGATGTGGGTGAGCCCAGTCAGTTCACAACACAGATGACAACACCGCAGTGAAGCGATGTGGGTGTGCCCAGTCAGTTCACAACACAGATGACACACCGCAGTGAAGCGATGTGGGTGAGCTCAGTCAGTTCACAACACAGATGACAACACCGCAGTGAAGCGATGTGGGTGAGCCCAGTCAGTTCACAACACAGATGACAACACCGCAGTGAAGCGATGTGGGTGTGCCCAGTCAGTTCACGATGATCGACCGATTGACTACTACGTACTAGACAATAGTGGGGTAGTGGGGCAAACTTTCACTTTAAAACATATCAGCTGAATTAAGACAGGAAACAAACTCTGTTGGGCAATATAAAATAACAGCACGATGCCACGACGCTGTGAAATGGAAGGAGGTCACATCACTGGACAGGCGCGGGCATGCAGATGTCTCATGAACATTGAAACCACATATCGATCAGCACACGGACAAATGCCACGGTCACAATACACGCAGTCCCAGTGACAAATACACAAATGAGGTAACCCGCTTAAATGGGAAATGTTGATGTTCCACCAACGGGATCCGATTTTATATCAACCGGATGAGTTGTCACATAGGTGACGTCAGCGTACACGCTACAGCAGTGCCAATGGCACCAATGGACCCGGCAACAACACGTAACAGTAGAGTCTACGTGTGTCCCAACACTGAACGTACACGCTACAGCAGTGCCAATGGCACCAATGGACCCGGCAACAACACGTAACAGTAGAGTCTACGTGTGTCCCAACACTGAACGTACACGCTACAGCAGTGCCAATGGCACCAATGGACCCGGCAACAACACGTAACAGTAGAGTCTACGTGTGTCCCAACACTGAACGTACACGCTACAGCAGTGCCAATGGCACCAATGGACCCGGCAACAACACGTAACAGTAGAGTCTACGTGTGTCCCAACACTGAACGTACACGCTACAGCAGTGCCAATGGCACCAATGGACCCGGCAACAACACGTAACAGTAGAGTCTACGTGTGTCCCAACACTGAACGTACACGCTACAGCAGTGCCAATGGCACCAATGGACCCGGCAACAACACGTAACAGTAGAGTCTACGTGTGTCCCAACACTGAACGTACACGCTACAGCAGTGCCAATGGCACCAATGGACCCGGCAACAACACGTAACAGTAGAGTCTACGTGTGTCCCAACACTGAACGTACACGCTACAGCAGTGCCAATGGCACCAATGGACCCGGCAACAACACGTAACAGTAGAGTCTACGTGTGTCCCAACACTGAACGTACACGCTACAGCAGTGCCAATGGCACCAATGGACCCGGCAACAACACGTAACAGTAGAGTCTACGTGTGTCCCAACACTGAACGTACACGCTACAGCAGTGCCAATGGCACCAATGGACCCGGCAACAACACGCAACAGTAGAGTCTAAGTGTGTCCCAACACTGAACGTACACGCTACAGCAGTGCCAATGGCACCAATGGACCCGGCAACAACACGTAACAGTAGAGTCTACGTGTGTCCCAACACTGAACGTACACGCTACAGCAGTGCCAATGGCACCAATGGACCCGGCAACAACACGTAACAGTAGAGTCTACGTGTGTCCCAACACTGAACGTACACGCTACAGCAGTGCCAATGGCACCAATGGACCCGGCAACAACACGTAATAGTAGAGTCTACGTGTGTCCCAACACTGAACGTACACGCTACAGCAGTGCCAATGGCACCAATGGACCCGGCAACAACACGTAACAGTAGAGTCTACGTGTGTCCCAACACTGAACGTACACGCTACAGCAGTGCCAATGGCACCAATGGACCCGGCAACAACACGTAACAGTAGAGTCTACGTGTGTCCCAACACTGAACGTACACGCTACAGCAGTGCCAATGGCACCAATGGACCCGGCAACAACACGCAACAGTAGAGTCTAAGTGTGTCCCAACACTGAACGTACACGCTACAGCAGTGCCAATGGCACCAATGGACCCGGCAACAACACGTAATAGTAGAGTCTACGTGTGTCCCAACACTGAACGTACACGCTACAGCAGTGCCAATGGCACCAATGGACCCGGCAACAACACGCAACAGTAGAGTCTAAGTGTGTCCCAACACTGAACGTACACGCTACAGCAGTGCCAATGGCACCAATGGACCCGGCAACAACACGCAACAGTAGAGTCTAAGTGTGTCCCAACACTGAACGTACACGCTACAGCAGTGCCAATGGACCCGGCAACAACACGTAACAGTAGAGTCTACGTGTGTCCCAACACTGAACGTACACGCTACAGCAGTGCCAATGGCACCAATGGCCCCGGCAACAACACGTAACAGTAGAGTCTACGTGTGTCCCAACACTGAACGTACACGCTACAGCAGTGCCAATGGCACCAATGGACCCGGCAACAACACGAACAGTAGAGTCTACGTGTGTCCCAACACTGAACGTACACGCTACAGCAGTGCCAATGGCACCAATGGACCCGGCAACAACACGAACAGTAGAGTCTAGTGTGTCCCAACACTGAACTACACGCTACAGCAGTGCCAATGGCACCAATGGACCCGGCAACAACACGTAACAGTAGAGTCTACGTGTGTCCCAACACTGAACGTACACGCTACAGCAGTGCCAATGGCACCAATGGACCCGGCAACAACACGAACAGTAGAGTCTACGTGTGTCCCAACACTGAACGTACACGCTACAGCAGTGCCAATGGCACCAATGGACCCGGCAACAACACGCAACAGTAGAGTCTAAGTGTGTCCCAACACTGAACTACACGCTACAGCAGTGCCAATGGCACCAATGGACCCGGCAACAACACACGAACAGTAGAGTCTACGTGTGTCCCAACACTGAACGTACACGCTACAGCAGTGCCAATGGCACCAATGGACCCGGCAACAACACGCAACAGTAGGGGGGGGGGGGGGGGGGGGGGGGGGGGGGGGGGGGGGGGGGGGGGGAGAGTCTACGTGTTCCCAACACTGAACGTACACGCTACAGCAGTGCCAATGGCACCAATGGACCCGGCAACAACACGAACAGTAGAGTCTACGTGTTCCAACACTGAACGTACACGCTACAGCAGTGCCAATGGCACCAATGGACCCGGCAACAACACGTAACAGTAGAGTCTCGTGTGTCCCAACACTGAACGTACACGCTACAGCAGTGCCAATGGCACCAATGGCCGGAACAACACGAAAGTAGAGTCTACGTGTGTCCCAACACTGAACGTACACGCTACAGCAGTGCCAATGGCACCAATGGACCCGGCAACAACACGAACAGTAGAGTCTACGTGTGTCCCAACACTGAACGTACACGCTACAGCAGTGCCAATGGCACCAATGGACCCGGCAACAACACGAACAGTAGAGTCTAGTGTGTCCCAACACTGAACTACACGCTACAGCAGTGCCAATGGCACCAATGGACCCGGCAACAACACGAAAGTAGAGTCTACGTGTGTCCCAACACTGAACGTACACGCTACAGCAGTGCCAATGGCACCAATGGACCCGGCAACAACACGTAAAGTAGAGTCTACGTGTGTCCCAACACTGAACGTACACGCTACAGCAGTGCCAATGGCACCAATGGCCGGAACAACACGAAAGTAGAGTCTAGTGTGTCCCAACACTGAACTACACGCTACAGCAGTGCCAATGGCACCAATGGACCCGGCAACAACACAACAGTAGAGTCTAGTGTGTCCCAACACTGAACGTACACGCTACAGCAGTGCCAATGGACCGGAACAACACGAAAGTAGAGTCTACGTGTGTCCCAACACTGAACGTACACGCTACAGCAGTGCCAATGGCACCAATGGACCCGGCAACAACACGAACAGTAGAGTCTACGTGTGTCCCAACACTGAACGTACACGCTACAGCAGTGCCAATGGCACCAATGGACCCGGCAACAACACGCAACAGTAGAGTCTACGTGTGTCCCAACACTGAACGTACACGCTACAGCAGTGCCAATGGCACCAATGGACCCGGCAACAACACGAACAGTAGAGTCTCGTGTGTCCCAACACTGAACGTACACGCTACAGCAGTGCCAATGGCACCAATGGCCGGAACAACACGAAAGTAGAGTCTACGTGTGTCCCAACACTGAACGTACACGCTACAGCAGTGCCAATGGCACCAATGGACCCGGCAACAACACGAACAGTAGAGTCTACGTGTGTCCCAACACTGAACGTACACGCTACAGCAGTGCCAATGGCACCAATGGACCCGGCAACAACACGAACAGTAGAGTCTACGTGTGTCCCAACACTGAACGTACACGCTACAGCAGTGCCAATGGCACCAATGGACCCGGCAACAACACGTAACAGTAGAGTCTACGTGTGTCCCAACACTGAACGTACACGCTACAGCAGTGCCAATGGCACCAATGGCCCCGGTAACAACACGAAAGTAGAGTCTACGTGTGTCCCAACACTGAACGTACACGCTACAGCAGTGCCAATGGCACCAATGGACCCGGCAACAACACGAACAGTAGAGTCTACGTGTGTCCCAACACTGAACGTACACGCTACAGCAGTGCCAATGGCACCAATGGACCCGGCAACAACACGCAACAGTAGAGTCTACGTGTGTCCCAACACTGAACGTACACGCTACAGCAGTGCCAATGGCACCAATGGCCCGGAACAACACGTAATAGTAGAGTCTACGTGTGTCCCAACACTGAACGTACACGCTACAGCAGTGCCAATGGCACCAATGGACCCGGCAACAACACGAACAGTAGAGTCTACGTGTGTCCCAACACTGAACGTACACGCTACAGCAGTGCCAATGGCACCAATGGCCGGAACAACACGTAAAGTAGAGTCTACGTGTGTCCCAACACTGAACGTACACGCTACAGCAGTGCCAATGGCACCAATGGCCGGAACAACACGTAAAGTAGAGTCTACGTGTGTCCCAACACTGAACGTACACGCTACAGCAGTGCCAATGGCACCAATGGCCGGAACAACACGAAAGTAGAGTCTACGTGTGTCCCAACACTGAACGTACACGCTACAGCAGTGCCAATGGCACCAATGGACCCGGCAACAACACGAACAGTAGAGTCTACGTGTGTCCCAACACTGAACGTACACGCTACAGCAGTGCCAATGGCACCAATGGCCGGAACAACACGAAAGTAGAGTCTACGTGTGTCCCAACACTGAACGTACACGCTACAGCAGTGCCAATGGCACCAATGGACCCGGCAACAACACGAACAGTAGAGTCTACGTGTGTCCCAACACTGAACGTACACGCTACAGCAGTGCCAATGGCACCAATGGACCCGGCAACAACACGAAAGTAGAGTCTAGTGTGTCCCAACACTGAACGTACACGCTACAGCAGTGCCAATGGCACCAATGGACCCGGCAACAACACGAACAGTAGAGTCTACGTGTGTCCCAACACTGAACGTACACGCTACAGCAGTGCCAATGGCACCAATGGACCCGGCAACAACACGTAAAGTAGAGTCTACGTGTGTCCCAACACTGAACGTACACGCTACAGCAGTGCCAATGGCACCAATGGACCCGGCAACAACACGTAACAGTAGAGTCTACGTGTGTCCCAACACTGAACGTACACGCTACAGCAGTGCCAATGGCACCAATGGCCCCGGTAACAACACGTAAAGTAGAGTCTACGTGTGTCCCAACACTGAACGTACACGCTACAAGTGCCAATGCACCAATACCGGCCAACAAAATGAGTCTACGTGGTCCCAACACTGAACGTACAGCTACAGCAGTGCCATGCACCATGACCCGCCAACACAAAGTAATCTACGTTTCCAATAGTAACGACAGATAATAAATGACCGGAAAAAGTAAAGTAGAGTCGTTTCCCACCTGAACGTCAGCTCGAGTGCTGGCACAATGCCGGCCACACGTACAGTGATTACTGTGTCCAACCTGAACGTACAGCTCAGCGTGCCAATGGCCCAATGCCGGCACAAACGTAACAGTGAGTCTAGTGTGTCCCACATGACGTCAGCTCAGCGTGCCAATGGCACCAATGGCGGCCAACACGTACAGTGATTACTGTGTCCACATGACGTACAGCTCAGCGTGCCAATGGCACCAATGGACCGGCCACAGTCGTAGTCAGTGTGTCCCAACATGACGTCAGCTCAGCGTGCCAATGGCACCAATGGCCGGCCAACAGTACGTGAGTCAGTGTGTCCCAACATGACGTACAGCTCGAGTGCTGGCACCAATGGCGGCCAACCTAGTGAGTCAGTGTGTCCCACATGAACGTACAGCTCGATGAATGGCCCGGCACAACGAACAGTAGAGTCTACTGTGTCCAACATGAACGTCAGTCAGCGTGCCAGCACATGGACCCGGCAACAACACGCAACGTAAGTCTACGTGTGTCCCAACACTGAACGTACACGCTACAGCAGTGCCAATGGCACCAATGGACCCGGCAACAACACGCAACAGTAGAGTCTACGTGTGTCCCAACACTGAACGTACACGCTACAGCAGTGCCAATGGCACCAATGGACCCGGCAACAACACGTAACAGTAGAGTCTACGTGTGTCCCAACACTGAACGTACACGCTACAGCAGTGCCAATGGCACCAATGGCCCCGGTTAACAACACGCAACAGTAGAGTCTACGTGTGTCCCAACACTGAACGTACACGCTACAGCAGTGCCAATGGCACCAATGGACCCGGCAACAACACGCAACAGTAGAGTCTACGTGTGTCCCAACACTGAACGTACACGCTACAGCAGTGCCAATGGCACCAATGGACCCGGCAACAACACGCAACAGTAGAGTCTACGTGTGTCCCAACACTGAACGTACACGCTACAGCAGTGCCAATGGCACCAATGGACCCGGCAACAACACGTAACAGTAGAGTCTACGTGTGTCCCAACACTGAACGTACACGCTACAGCAGTGCCAATGGCACCAATGGCCCCGGTTAACAACACGTAACAGTAGAGTCTACGTGTGTCCCAACACTGAACGTACACGCTACAGCAGTGCCAATGGCACCAATGGACCCGGCAACAACACGAACAGTAGAGTCTACGTGTGTCCCAACACTGAACGTACACGCTACAGCAGTGCCAATGGCACCAATGGACCCGGCAACAACACGAACAGTAGAGTCTACGTGTGTCCCAACACTGAACGTACACGCTACAGCAGTGCCAATGGCACCAATGGACCCGGCAACAACACGTAACAGTAGAGTCTACGTGTGTCCCAACACTGAACGTACACGCTACAGCAGTGCCAATGGCACCAATGGACCCGGCAACAACACGTAACAGTAGAGTCTACGTGTGTCCCAACACTGAACGTACACGCTACAGCAGTGCCAATGGCACCAATGGCCCCGGTTAACAACACGTAACAGTAGAGTCTACGTGTGTCCCAACACTGAACGTACACGCTACAGCAGTGCCAATGGCACCAATGGACCCGGCAACAACACGTAACAGTAGAGTCTACGTGTGTCCCAACACTGAACGTACACGCTACAGCAGTGCCAATGGCACCAATGGCCCCGGTTAACAACACGTAATAGTAGAGTCTACGTGTGTCCCAACACTGAACGTACACGCTACAGCAGTGCCAATGGCACCAATGGACCCGGCAACAACACGTAACAGTAGAGTCTACGTGTGTCCCAACACTGAACGTACACGCTACAGCAGTGCCAATGGCACCAATGGACCCGGCAACAACACGCAACAGTAGAGTCTACGTGTGTCCCAACACTGAACGTACACGCTACAGCAGTGCCAATGGCACCAATGGACCCGGCAACAACACGCAACAGTAGAGTCTACGTGTGTCCCAACACTGAACGTACACGCTACAGCAGTGCCAATGGCACCAATGGACCCGGCAACAACACGTAACAGTAGAGTCTACGTGTGTCCCAACACTGAACGTACACGCTACAGCAGTGCCAATGGCACCAATGGACCCGGCAACAACACGTAACAGTAGAGTCTACGTGTGTCCCAACACTGAACGTACACGCTACAGCAGTGCCAATGGCACCAATGGACCCGGCAACAACACGCAACAGTAGAGTCTACGTGTGTCCCAACACTGAACGTACACGCTACAGCAGTGCCAATGGCACCAATGGACCCGGCAACAACACGTAACAGTAGAGTCTACGTGTGTCCCAACACTGAACGTACACGCTACAGCAGTGCCAATGGCACCAATGGCCCCGGTTAACAACACGTAATAGTAGAGTCTACGTGTGTCCCAACACTGAACGTACACGCTACAGCAGTGCCAATGGCACCAATGGACCCGGCAACAACACGTAACAGTAGAGTCTACGTGTGTCCCAACACTGAACGTACACGCTACAGCAGTGCCAATGGCACCAATGGACCCGGCAACAACACGCAACAGTAGAGTCTACGTGTGTCCCAACACTGAACGTACACGCTACAGCAGTGCCAATGGCACCAATGGACCCGGCAACAACACGTAACAGTAGAGTCTACGTGTGTCCCAACACTGAACGTACACGCTACAGCAGTGCCAATGGCACCAATGGACCCGGCAACAACACGTAACAGTAGAGTCTACGTGTGTCCCAACACTGAACGTACACGCTACAGCAGTGCCAATGGCACCAATGGACCCGGCAACAACACGTAACAGTAGAGTCTACGTGTGTCCCAACACTGAACGTACACGCTACAGCAGTGCCAATGGCACCAATGGACCCGGCAACAACACGTAATAGTAGAGTCTACGTGTGTCCCAACACTGAACGTACACGCTACAGCAGTGCCAATGGCACCAATGGACCCGGCAACAACACGTAACAGTAGAGTCTACGTGTGTCCCAACACTGAACGTACACGCTACAGCAGTGCCAATGGCACCAATGGACCCGGCAACAACACGTAACAGTAGAGTCTACGTGTGTCCCAACACTGAACGTACACGCTACAGCAGTGCCAATGGCACCAATGGCCCCGGTTAACAACACGTAATAGTAGAGTCTACGTGTGTCCCAACACTGAACGTACACGCTACAGCAGTGCCAATGGCACCAATGGACCCGGCAACAACACGTAACAGTAGAGTCTACGTGTGTCCCAACACTGAACGTACACGCTACAGCAGTGCCAATGGCACCAATGGACCCGGCAACAACACGCAACAGTAGAGTCTACGTGTGTCCCAACACTGAACGTACACGCTACAGCAGTGCCAATGGCACCAATGGACCCGGCAACAACACGCAACAGTAGAGTCTACGTGTGTCCCAACACTGAACGTACACGCTACAGCAGTGCCAATGGCACCAATGGACCCGGCAACAACACGCAACAGTAGAGTCTACGTGTGTCCCAACACTGAACGTACACGCTACAGCAGTGCCAATGGCACCAATGGACCCGGCAACAACACGTAACAGTAGAGTCTAAGTGTGTCCCAACACTGAACGTACACGCTACAGCAGTGCCAATGGCACCAATGGACCCGGCAACAACACGCAGACTGAAGACGTGAGAGCCGCTTCAAGTTAACGATGACATACACCCACAGCGACAACGGGACGTAGAAGCCATGTTGTATTTACGTCGGTGTCACGTGCAAGAAACCATTGTCGTTCCACAACACTTCGTTCTATGTTAAATCACGGGTGTGTCCGCACACTGAACGTTACACGCTACAGCAGTCCAAATCATCTTTAATTTAGGTAAATAACTAATGTTTCGAAGTAGAAAGTTACGTTTTGTATTCTCAACAACATTTGTAAGGTATATGTAAAGTCACATTTCACCTGGTACGCGATAGAATACCCCCTGGTGTTCCAGCTCGATGTGCTGTGTCCAGTTCGATGTGCTGTGTCCAGTTCGATGTGCTGTGTCCAGCTCGATGTACTGTGTCCAGCTCGATGTACTGTATCCAGCTCGATGTGCTGTGTCCAGTTCGATGTGCTGTGTCCAGTTCGATGTGCTGTGTCCAGTTCGATGTACTGTATCCAGCTCGATGTGCTGTGGCCAGTTCGATGTGCTGTGTCCAGCTCGATGTGCTGTGTCCAGCTCGATGTACTGTGTCCAGTTCGATGTGCTGTGTCCAGTTCGATGTGCTGTGTCCAGTTCGATGTGCTGTGTCCAGCTCGATGTACTGTGTCCAGCTCGATGTACTGTATCCAGCTCGATGTGCTGTGTCCAGTTCGATGTGCTGTGTCCAGCTCGATGTACTGTGTCCAGTTCGATGTGCTGTGTCCAGTTCGATGTGCTGTGTCCAGTTCGATGTGCTGTGTCCAGCTCGATGTACTGTGTCCAGCTCGATGTACTGTATCCAGCTCGATGTGCTGTGTCCAGTTCGATGTGCTGTGTCCAGTTCGATGTGCTGTGTCCAGTTCGATGTACTGTATCCAGCTCGATGTGCTGTGTCCAGTTCGATGTGCTGTGTTCAGCTCGATGTGCTGTGTCCAGTTCGATGTGCTGTGTCCAGTTCGATGTACTGTATCCAGCTCGATGTGCTGTGTCCAGCTCGATGTGCTGTGTCCAGTTCGATGTACTGTGTCCAGCTCGATGTACTGTGTCCAGTTCGATGTACTGTGTCCAATTCGATGTACTGTGTCCAGTTCGATGTACTGTGTCCAGCTACATCGGGTTCACTGTCTCGGTCATACACGTCACGGCCAACTTGTTTCGACATAAGCACCATTGAAGTAGTGCTTGCACACCTATCATGTACAACTCACAACAATAACTTTCTTTTTTTTCTTTTGTGATTTATATATTGCCTAGTTAGCTATACATAGTTATTGACTTACGCACGTGCTATGATTTGCATACATTAATTTATGGCCACCCAGTTGCTTTTTCGTCTTTCGTCCATGATTTGTTCATTCGTTGTTTTATTGTCCACGACTTTTGTCATTGTAACATATTATGGAAAATGCTTGGTATGTTATATTATTTCCTGTTATAAAGACATTTGTTTATAATATATATATATATATATATATATATATATATATATATATATATATATATATATATATATATATATATATATTTTAATATATAATAGTATAATTTATAAATAATGCGCTGGAAGCAAGATATTCGTATGCACTAACTGACGTATTCAAAAATATATCAAATTAGCGCGTTCGGAAAACTAATTTGACATGAGTAACGTTACACGTGTCTTTTAATACGTCCAACTGGCCGTGACATTGATCAAATACGACGTTGATATATAATACAATTCTGTCAACGTGGAATGCCGAGCTTAATCACAGTCTAGACGAAACAGCTGCATTTCGGCGATATAGAAATGAAGTTTCGCGTGTCGAGACGTTTTGCTCGGACAGCAGAAGCAACACGTGTGACGGAAGTGAACAGAGCTGGTCGCAAGCGGCGCTTGTCAGCAGGTCCATCAGAGAGACCCGCGCACGACTAAAGGTAATTGAACAGGAAATGGATAAGTTGTATTAGCGTGCTGAGTTGTAATGATACGATCGACCTGTCTAGTTTTATGATTGATGCTAACCACGTGTGGTGTTTGCACCGCGAGTCTGGTGAGAGCGTGTAATTGTGTTTATCGGTTTAATGCCGTCAGACGTCTGCATCTCTACTTGATGTGACAGCCGATGTCGAGTCGAAGTCTGTTGACAATGGTCGTCGAAAGTTACAAAACGGAAGCTTATTTAAATGCTGACAGCAAGTTGTAAGTTTTTTTTAGCAACATTTCGCTTTTACCTAAGCTTTTATCCGACAATGTCTTGACAAATTCCCAGAAGTGCGATAACGCATACGTAATTGACGTATGATAGTCGACATCAGCTGTTCGAACTGAACAGACAAACAAACAAACAAACAAACAAACAAACAAACAAACAAACAAACAAACAAACAAACAAACAAACAAACAAACAAACAAACAAACAAACAAACAAACAAACAAACAAACAAACAAACAAACAAACAAACAAACACAAAGGGACCTTTTTAATCCGTTCCCTTTTCATGCGGAAACCACAACACCGGGACGCCACTTCATGAGAACGAAATACTTTATATCTACATACTAATAAACAACGAATTGATTGATTCGGGAAAATGGGTAATCCGGATAAATACACACGCAACCCAAATGTCCGAACTAACACGCGTTCGTTGTTAACACGTTCTGCGAAGTTAACAATAATTATTCAATGTGACGTCTTGATTTTATATTTAATCCAAGTTGTAGTTGTACGTTTTTAAACAAAACATTCCACATTAGTTTGTAAATGCTTTTTAATAACAATTACTAATTACCATTTTGTATCACTGAGTATGTGTTTGTCTGTTTGTATGTATGTATGTATATATATATATATATATATATATATATATATATATATATATATATATATATGTGTATGTATGTGTGTGTGTGTGTGTGTGTGTGTGTGTGTGTGTGTATGTGTGTGTGCTTGCGTGCATGCGTGTGCGTGTGTGCGTGTGTGCGTGTGGGACTGTTTATATATTTACACATTTTATCAACAAACTTTTATTCAATTGTATGATTGCAAACGACGCACACCTTTTCAGTACGTTTTTGCTGAAGACAAATAAATAGTCCCCGGTGAAGACAGACACAACTCACCAAACATAATTCACGACTAAACAGGTCGCCGTACGCCCTACTTCGTGGAACAGTTCGATCTCCAATTTACTGGTCGGCTCCACGGACCCAGCCTAGCTACAACGAGCCATCTGTAGCCGCGTCATTAACTTAGTTTCTTTCGCCTCGGTGCCCTTATGCGACCTGGTTACTGCGTCTCTCTTGTGTCCTTCGTCCTGGCCTTCAAAGTGATGTTTTCTGTGACCAATTTCCCTAATTCTAGTTACTCCGTTTCCTACCAAATTGCCCTTTTCCCTATTGGTTTCGTTATAACTATAATGACAGTCTCGTTTATTTCAGAACTTCTTCTATAGCGTTTTGGATTTATGATGCCAAATTAGAAAACAATTTTTGACACTTTTAAGGTTTTTTTAATATTAGAAACTTAATTATAGTAAAACAAACTGAAGATGACGTGTAACTATCGTTTTAGGTACATGAAGACACTCGTTGATGTGAATTGATGCTATCAGATAGCTGTAGCGATTGTGGGGTCTGTTGTCAGACCAGACTCTCGCTCTCCTCTCGATGGTTGTTAAAGGGAACCAAAAGGGAAATAGTACGTGCTATGCACGTGAAAGAGCTAATACAAAGCAACCATTCTGAGCGGTAATCACATTTTTAACGTCAGTGGTTTATTAGTAAAATAATTCCAAAGTGGATAATTTTACTGAAATCATCGGCTTCATAGAGGCGTCCATGATGCGCCTCTTCCTGTTGTCTGACCGTGATCTGCCCACTCAGCACGCAGAACCGCCCTTACAGTCACGTGTCCGATGACGTGTGTTAATGATATCGCCGTTGTAAACACAATGTTGTAAGATACGCGAACTTCGAAGAAGGACATCCGTTCGAAGAACGTTGCTTCGAATAGGATGTTTCTCACCGTATATAGTGGGTCAAGATCCGCAGAAACGTCGGCGACGTCGAGTTTTGAAGTATGGAGCTGTGCAAACGATATTAGCGCGATATTTAATCACCAACGATAGTCGTCGAAACGGGTTACCGGTCGAATCCTTCCGTCGCCGTAGCCAAGTCATCAGAGCGCGCAAGAAGGTTAGTTAATATTATTAAGTCTTCTGTATCTAACTTATTTAAATCTTGTACCATTAGACACATTGCGATGTCTGTCGTGATGACTTATGTACATACTGATATTGTTCATAAACGTCCACCACTAAAAGGAATGTACATGGGATCATGGAGCCGCTAAATAGGGCCAAGCGAGTTTTTTCATACAAAAACATAGTAAATTCAAACAGTCAATATTTAGCAGTACAGCATGTCCTGTTTATTTATAGGGATGGAACCATAGTTCTAGCAAGAACGTCCGGCCACGTCCTAGCCAACCCTGACAACATGGCTATTTTCTGGTCAAGACGCAAGCAATTGGAGCTGCGGAAGACACTACAGCTGTATGTTTACCTGCAGATCCACCAGCCCATGGCAGACAGAAATAGTGAATGGTGAATTACATCTTTGTCAGAACACTGGCCGCTGCCCACAATGACTGTCAATGTCGGAATTGCAGTCCTTGGTACAGATATGCCCAAGCTAATGAAACAAGATCAGCTGGTGTCAAGAGTCAGTTGATTTTTCCAACTGCTTATTTACAAATCAACTGATAATTCGTGCTGAGTGTTATCCCATATCTTGTTCTTCGTTGAGAGCACAGAAGTTCCATCTTATGGCTGGTATACACTGGCATGACTCTCTCTACCCTTCGACCAAGCCTGCCATGGATCCACCAGGTAAAACTCTCTGTATATGGCCGACTTGGACACCTGAAATAAAATAAGGCCTAAATAAATACATCAACTATGTATAGTGGCGCAGTGGTTTAAAGCTTTGGACTCGGCTTCAGACTCTCAACTACGAGAACGAAACCATGTGGTGCTGTGTCGAACCTTGGGCAAGTAGGTTCACCCGTCATTGCTTCACTTCACTCAGCTGTGTAAACAAGTAACTGGCTATAGACAATGGTGGATATTTGTACACGAACCGTCTTGATTAATTAATTACAGCTTGGCTGGATGCTTCCCACAGTCATGAGATGGTGTTTAATTAAGTAGGTCTGCCAGGGAGTAAAGTGTAAAGCACTTTCACAAGGACAATGCTGAGCAGATATTGGGTCAAATACATATAACTTTATTTAAATACAAATACTCTTGAGGGATCCAAATACTTTTTATTCCTAAACATCAATTACAGATACTTAAAAAGTATTTACATACTTTCAAATACAAATGTATTTGACCCCATGTTTGAGGATTGGATACTGCACTATATAAGAACTGTGTTGGCAGGTGACATATGGAAATGGAGGTAACTCAATCCATTATCATTGTAGAATACATGTTGTGTTTTTATAAAATCATTGGCACTTTTTTAGTTCTGACATAGTGGACAACTGGGCATGCTACTCGAAATGTTCTAGACTGATCCTACATCAGTTACTGTTAAACATGAATTGTTGGGTATATTTCTACTATGGAATAATGTGTGGTGTTTTCATTGTATGAAATGTCATTTGTATTATATAAATGTTGTATCATGTTAGTTTGCTTGGTGTTCTGGTTGCTCTAATGTTATTTTCATTTTCAATAAATTGTGAGCAACACATTTCACTGTTTATAATACATGAACATATTCTTACATTTTTGTTGGCAGATATATGTGAAAGTTGTCTAACCGGTTACATCTGGAAGCACTGTCTGCTCCAAACACAGAATATAAAATCCATGGCCATTTGTAATATATCATGGCACATCTGAAACAGAACCAGATGTTTAAATGAGTTTTTCATGAATAAGAAATATTAGTAGCACAATGTGGAACCTGACAGCTACTATTATGGTTACCTCGCCACTATTATGGTTACCTCGACAACAAAGTTACATTGCAATTAAGATCACCGCAGAATATACATAAATATATCCACATATGTTATAGTTTAGAATATTTGTTCTGCTAGTTGTGTTACTTTTACCCAGTTCAAATGTTTATTTATGATAGAGACATTCCACTGTACATATATTTCAGCTAAAAAACTACTTTATTATTCAGCATGAAGTCGATTTCATGAAGAACATGGGTGGTGATTTTCTTTCTTTATTTAGCGCTCCAGAATTATGCTCCAAACCCTCCCTTTAAATATACCACGCCTATTAAAAAACAATCAATACTTGACACCACATAGTTAGATAATTAATCTTTCTCCTATAGTTCTACTGGTGTGTTCTATTTATATCTATGATTGACACACATCTGTTTCATAGCCGCACAGGTCATGCTATATCAATAATACAAAAACATGCCACAGTCGCTACTGTTAATATAATAATGTCTAGTATTTGAAAAACAACAATTAATCTGCATTTTTGTCACAGTTGTGGACAATTTGGAAATTGATTCCTGAAAACAGTTTTAAGCTAGGGCGAAGGACCGAGCCTGTCACTCTGTGTCAGGCTGAGATAAATCGGAGAGCCATGCCCATGACCCCATATGATATTTGTTTCAAATTGGGAAACCTCACGTTGTGTATAACATATCCGATACTACACCACTGACTTGGAGAATAATACACGGCATGGCTGTGACTAAGTAGAAACTCGCCGAATCACGGGATCGAATGCGAGGCCATCTAAATACCTGTCAGTGTTTCGAAGTTTCAGCGAGTTTCGACCACTTGTCAATGTCGCCTCTGCATTTCGGCTTCCGGCGGGTCTTCTTTACCAGCGCGTTCAGTTCTATCTTGAAAATGTTGGCCCTTATCGTTGCAATCGAAATTCAGCTATTTCTGAACGAAAATCATGTTCGCTTCCCTACACGAAGCGGATGTACACATCGCGAAGCGTCACCTGGCGATTATTTTAACGGAATTTTAAATACAGATTTGCCAGATCTGCCGCTCATTGCGCCATGCATTCGACTACGTCACACATCAGCCAAACTGGCGCGACTTACGAACTTTGATAGAAAAGGTGTTCAGATTTTTTTAACTAATAAACCACTGACTTTAAAAATGTGATTTAGCATTTAACTTTTCCCTTTTGGTTCCCTTTAAGTGATCGTCGAGAACGAGTAACTAACTGTGCGTGAGTTGGTTACGTGACACTCGGCTTACGGTGCCTCTCCAGTCGCCATCTGCAATCACAATGCCGTTCAATAACAGGCGTGTCGTGTGAGAGAGAGAGAGTGTCCGTGTACCAGAGAGTGTGGGTTGTATCATTGTCAATTGATAAGATTACATTTGGCAACGAGATGTTGTTACACGATACTGGTCCACCTGACACAGCGAACGCCTGGAGGAATCAGTTTCATGTTAGCAATAACAACATGTTATTATGATACCGTTTAGTCGTTGATTCAATATAGCAACAACAATAGCGCGATCAAATGTTGTAGACATCTGATCGTTTGATCACAACATCTCATAACTACAAAGGCTTACTAGTAAACAATGCCAATACAGAAACAAACACATATATTTGATATATTTGTCTAAACGAAAACTTTCAAAACAGACAACTTTGTTTTGTAAAATAGGTTTCTTTATTCTTAGTGCCAATGCTAGCCACTTGAGTATTCTGATACTCCATTGGTAATGGATACTCCATTGGTCATGTGAATGATACTCCATTGGTCGTGTGAATGGTACTTCATTGGTCACGTGAATGATACTCCATTGGTCATGTGAATGATACTCCATTGGTCGTGTGAATGGTACTTCATTGGTCACGTGAATGATACTCCATTGGTCATGTGAATGATACTCCATTGGTCGTGTGAATGGTATTTCATTGGTCACGTGAATGATACTCCATTGGTCATGTGAATGATACTCCATTGGTCGTGTGAATCTTCTGTGAACATTCACTGGTACTTATATATGTTATCTAA